>JAWQFJ010002842.1:37500-52500 GCA_034096865.1 Theodoxus fluviatilis
ATTCCATTCGTTTCAGACAAAAAGCTTCCTGTCGTAGAGCATAAACTATGACGTTCTTGAGTAAGCAGATCAATACAGCGATATTTTCACGGCGATGTAGACTAACACTGGTAGCAAGGAGCTGACGCATGTAGGAAGGCAACGTGTTTTACGAGGGTTTACCGCCAGAGCAAGAAGTGCATGAGACACCAACAGTCTATAGGAATAGTGTGCAGTAATATTGCTGCTTCTGCATACAGATAGACAGCTGCTGGATTTGCTGTTGCTGCTGCTGTTTACCTTATTTCAGCATGGCATAGAATTTCTGCCATCGGTCACCTGACTCCTCCGATGAATAATGGTCATGAGAAAGATATCTTCATTTGTATGCATATTTATGTACAAAATCCAGGTATACACTGTATGTATATATATATATATATATATATATATATATATATATATATATCAACGGGTGCTGGACGTTTCGCCCCATTTGCGACATTTGGAACGTTGTTTAGCTAAGATCCGGCCGCGTTAATGTATCTGCGTTTTGTGACAAACGTCTTGCTCGGCGGTACTGTACTCCATGAGCCTTAACAGTGCGCGTGATTCGGGTGTAATCTTAAGCTAAACGACGTTCCGAATGTCGCAAATGGGGCGAAACGTCCATGACCCATATCAACACATGTGTGATGTTCAAACCAGAATTATTCCACCATATCATTTTCAAGCAATGCAAGGTTTATCCATCGTTTAATTTCGATCTACGAGTATTTGTTCTGTAGTTTTGTGTGTGTGTGTGTGTGTGTGTGTGTGTGTGTGTGTGTGTGTGTGTGTGTGAGAGAGAGAGAGAGAAAGAGAGAGAGATAAACAGAGAGAGAGAGGCAGGCAGGCAGGCAGGCAGGCAGGCAGACATAGAGGCAGGGACAGAGAGACAGAGACAGAGATAGAGAGAGAGAGAGAGAGAGAGAGAGAGAGAGAGAGAGAGCGACAGACAGACAGACAGAGATAAACAGAGAGAGGGAGACAGAGAGATAGTAATAAAGGCAGAGATAGAGAGACAGATAGAGACAGAGCGAAAGAGAGCGAGAGATAGAGAGATACAGATTGACACAGAGAGAGAGAGACCGAGAAAGAAAGAGACAGAGAGACAGAAAGACAGAGAGAGAGAGAGACAGACAGAGAGAGAGAGAGAGAGAGAGAGAGAGAGACAGACAGACAGACAGACAGAGAGAGAGAGAGAGACAGACAGACAGACAGACAGACAGACAGACAGAGAGAGAGAGAGAGAGAGACAGAGACAGACAGACAGAGAGACAGAGAGAGAGAGAGACAGAGAGAGAGAGAACGTGCTGGAATACACTTCAATTCCTATCCACGCGGTCATCCTGCGGAAACTTCAGCTGCTGCCAGTGCTGGTCAATGGAGAACGACTGGGAAATAGGAGTGATCGTGTACTGAGGCACACCTGTAAAAGCAATCTGTTTTGTCACTGTGGAGAGTCCACACAAGTGTCTAGTTTGCATCGAAGATAATGGTCAATATTCATTCGCTTTGTCAGCTGCAAAAACAGCATACCCTCGCCACAGCTGACCATCCCCCCAGGAGAAGAATACGCTTGACCTAAACAATTAGCCTGGAAAACACATGTTTATATGAACGTCGCACCTACAGTTGATTGTCGCTGTGGTTACGAGATGGCGTACGTTTTCACAGTATGTCTTCTCTAATTAAACTTCAGCCTGCGTGTAGTTCTTTTCACTTTCCAAGGCCCCTCATCCCTTTTCCATTTTTCTGTTTTACTTGCTTGCTGGCTTGCATGCATACTCGCGTGCTTGTTCCAAGATCAAAGAATACAGTTACAATGCCTCATGAGCAGGGGTGGAAGGCACTCTACAAAATATCATGGATTCTAGAAATGAAATAAAGAGCGTTCAGCAAAGTAGTCGATTTCTGAAAATATTCTACAACTCTGAATGTAAACCTATTCGTGTACGTTCTTCAGGGCCTCCAGAGCATCGTGTCGTTAGAAATGGGTTTGATCAACTCTTGGTAAGGAACAACAACTTTTCTGGTACGTCTAGAACAATGTCTGTGCAGTCTTTTATAATTCTTTGGAAAAGGAAACAAACCAACCACACACACATACACACACGCACGCACACACACACACACACACACACACACACACACACACACAGGGAAGCAGACGGACTTACGTTGGGCGTTACACAGCTTAAGACGTGCGCTTTACAGAGATGCTTCCGTGTGTACAGTAGCGTGGAGAAGCAGTTAGTTTATAATGCAACAGAGTGTCGCTGGATGAACCGGTGTGACCCCCCAATCTGCGAGCACCTGGAAGTCTGTCACGGTTGGGGTGGGTGGAACGTGGCTCGACCCCCAACCGGACAGTAAAAAGAAAGAAGAGGAATTTCCTTCCTCTGTCACTAATCACATTTAAAGACAATGACGCCACAAACCAAATCAGACTTAAAACAATCGACTCAATTACTCCATCTTTCAAACAAAACTCACACTAACTGAAAACAAATGAAAAAGGAAAGAAGAAAAGAAAACAGTTACAAATGAAAAAAACCTTTAAAACTTGCCCAGCGGGCTCAATACTTGTACTCGGTACACTTCTCTCCATCAATTCATCTCCACCCCCTGCAACTGAAAACAACACTCTGGACTGCATGAATGGAGCCACACTGCCCATTAGCCCCCTTAGGCCATGCAAGGCCATCGGGCACGAAAATCACTAGAACAGTCCAGAGACAACGCTAACCAAGCCACGGTGTTCCCAGGTACTCTCCCCTCAAGAAACGCACACAGAGACGCGGTACCCCGAACCCACAGGGGAAACATTGCTAATAAGAAATCTAACTTTACCAAAACGCCCACCAAGGGCTTGCATATAAAAAGCTCTTAGTCAATTATCTTTTCTTCAATCCATTATATTCCTCTTCTTCCCTCTCTCTATTTATAAGTGATGCGGAACGTTAACAATCCAATCATGCACGAAAAGAACGCTCTGCTCGAGCCACTGCAGAACCAAAAAACAAAAAAGCACGTGCAAAACGTTCTGGAATATGCGTAGTCAGCAAGTGCTGACCTTGCAAAACACTTAAAGGTACAGTATGGCGAGGTGGACTTAAAGTACCACCACAAGCCACAACATTTCTCTTGATAAATTCCTTAAAAATTAAAAAAACACACACTGAGCCGTGACAAAGTCTTCTGGTAGATGTCTCGACGACCAATGGACCACAAGGCTCCGACAGCTCTGCTGACTGCTGACTGCCGGCACGAAGATCGTGTCCCCTACGATTATTAATTGTGTTTTTGTTGTTGAAGCCAGCACGTAATACATGTACAGTTCCCACGCCGCAAATGACTCCATATGTGTCAGCGGGAGGGGGGGGGGGGGGGGGGGATCTTAAGATCGAAATTTTTCGTGAGCCCATTGCAATGAAATACCACTCTACTCTGAAAACCGAATGTGCATGGGGGTGTTGCCCATGTTCCCCCCAATTCTCGCGGCTGCAGTACAGTCCATGTCGAATAAATCACAGGCTGTTGTCCGTTATGGGCATTGTTAACAATTAATTAAGTTCTCGTTACACCACTGCAGAGAAAGTTGTCCCTCATCGACATATCTGAAACATATCTATAGTTCATACGTCACTTTTCCAGTTACAATTATCCCAGTTTTCGCACTGCACGGGTTGCGGCATGGCCACTCTTAGTTCTCTTTCACTGCATCGATCACGTACTAGTATCAGCTCTGAGTCTTTGAGTGTTTGCCTGATTTTATCCCTGCTCTACAATTACTGAACTATTCCAGGATTTTCCAGGGACCTAACATTGCCATGACATTTCAGTCTTTCGCAACACACAATCTGCGCATTCACTGCGCCAGGCAATCAAGAGATCTTAGCAGCGTGGGGAAAAAACACAGGGAAAACATAACAAACATACCTGTTTAGAGCAGACATACGCGCGCGCGCACACGCATGCACGCACGTAAAACAGGGGAGAGAGAGAGAGAGAGAGAGAGAGAGAGAGAGAGAGAAAGAGAGAGAGAGAGAGAGACAGAGAGAGAGACAGACAGACAGACAGGCAGACAGACAGACAGACAGACAGACAGAGACAGGAAAGAGAGAGAGAGAGAGAGAGAGAGAGAGAGAGAGAGAGAGACAGACAGACAGACAGACAGACAGAGAGAGACAGACAGACAGAGAGAGACAGACAGAGAGAAAGATTGAGGAAGACAAATTGAGAGTGAGAGAGAGAGAGATTGAGGGAGAGAGACAGAAACAGAGAGAAAGAGAAAGACAGAGACGGATACAGAGACAAATAGAGAGGCAGAAAAGGTTCGTGTTTGAACGCCTGTCGTGCCCGAGGTTTTCTTGCTCATTTTCCAAGATGCTGCTAATGCACTTCAATGTTGCTACAGCGCAGTGACTCCTCGATCCACCCCTGCTGATGCTAATACTACCGACTCCATATGATTTGCTACTGCTAATGTTGTATTGGTTTGTGGTCGTCGTCGTCACTATTCTTCTTTCTGTTGCCGCTGCTTATGCTGATAAAACTATGGCAGTAGCTTTTGAAGCTCTTGACAGGCGGAACTTACCGCCAGCCACCTTTTTATTTTCTCGAGGTGTATAGTCATTGATTTTTTCAGGCATGCTCCAGTGGTTTCGACTCATGTAGCCCCAAGGAGAGTACTTAGCTCCTGGGCAGTTTTGCCACTGGTTGCTGTCAATGGTGTAGGGCAGCTGTTGCTCGTTGCATATTCCAGATGCTGCTGCTGCTGCTGCTGCTGCTGCTGCTGCTACTGCTATTACGAATACTTTCAGCATTACGTCCACCAACAGTATTCTTCATTCCACGAAGAAGCCACATATCATCTTAACTTCTCTTCCCTAGAGCTCTGTCAACAAAATTGTGACATTTACTAGAGGAAAGGGCCAAAGAAGTGCCGTAAATCATATACATCACCATCACAAAAGCATAAAAGCGCACCAAGTAACACATGTCAATGATGTTCGTTCATGTTGGAGCGTGCTTATGCTAACGCACGGAGACATTGACTGCAAAGGTGTCCGTAGGCATGTAATTCATGGCTGCCCAAATTAAATCTCCTTGCAGTTGTGCATTGCATCAGCGTCAATACTGACGTTTCAGCCATCGTTTTGCATCAGCGCTATTTTGTCATGTAAGCCTGTAGGAGTATCGAGCCTAGCGTGCCATGAATAGTGCGAATCTCTTCAGCATTTTCCACAGTCAAAGCCGGAAAAGCTGGGGTTAGTTGCTAGTGCTTGGCAGATGCATGCAGCAATTAACATTTCAGTATATAAATAACCGATCTAGAGCATCCTCATCAAACCCTTCCCTAAATCGACATTTCAAGTCAGGCCACAAAACACACCGTGAAAAAAACGAACACTGAGTGCAGAGCTAAAAGGCAAGAGGCATGCTCATGGAACGGAAAATGTCCGGAACTGCGCAGGACGACTGCTAAAACTATCGTTGGAAAAACAAGCAGGAGCAGTCCAGGAATGAATACAAAAATTGCCGACGAAAGGTGAGAAACACATGAATATTCATTTATTCGCGTCCATCTGGAGGGAGATAACTGTGCCTTGGAAAACAGTTCCGACAGCCGGACACCGTTCTGCCGGTCACGGCGCCCAAATGCGTGAAAACTATTTTAGCAACTGTCAACGTAGCGTGCATATATGTAGGGACACGATTCCAATGAAGCAGCAATCGAGCGCGTGTGAAGTTGGCAGCACAGAACAAAACAACAGACGTTCAGACATAAAAGCCACCCACAAGTTACAGGGAGCCGACACATCAAACCTGTTCCAATTCCACACCGGGGTAGGTCGATAATACTGAGCCCGTGATCAGGCCTGAAGAATAGGATCCCACACTTCCAGGACAAAGAGATTAGCGGAGAAGCAGGATGCCTAGTCTAGTACGTCTTACTCGTGTGAAGGCTTCCTATTTCCTGCATTATCTCATTTTATGATCTAGCGGGAAGCTGCAATGACAATTTGCCATTAGCATCGCAATACACAAGAAACTGCGCAAAAGCCAGTACTAAATTGAGTAGACGTACGCCATATTAGCTGCACATGCACACCTCAACCGGCAAAGGTGGCTGCGATTCGAGAGCGCTCCGTGCCCATTTCAGGATTTAGAGCATCTTGCCTGCTGACGGTCAGACTCGGAGAAAGGCAACACGTTATTCTTCGCTAAGTTCTTTTCTCTATCGATTCCGCTCGTAGTTCGGGAGTACGAATAGACTCATCGCGACTAACAATGTAATTCATAAAATTGTTAATGACATGAGAAATGGAGTCCCGACTCGCTCAGATTCAAACTGTCACCAGTGGTTCCTTAGTCCATGACACTGCACAGCATACAAAGGCTGACTCGCCACAAAACCTCCTCCTTCCCTCCCTCCCTCCCTCCCTCCCTCCTTTCCTCCGCCCCTCCCTCCTTTCCTCCCTCCCTCCCTCCAATCCTTCAATCCATCTAATTCTTTAATCAATCCATCCAATCCTTCAATCCATCGATCCAGTCCTTTAATCCATCCATCCATGCATCCATCCACCCATCCATCCATCCATCCATCCATCCATCCATCCATCCATCCATCCATCCATCCATCCATCCATCCATCCATCCATCTATCCGTCCGTCCGTCCGTCCATCCATCCATCCATCCATCCATCCATCCGTCCGTTCGTCCGTCCGTCCGTCCGTCCGTCCATCCATCTATCCATCCATTCATCCATGCATCAATCCATCCATCCATCCATCCGTCCGTCCATCCATCCATCCATCCATTCATCCATGCATCAATCCATCCATCCACCCGTCCGTCCGTCCGTCCATCCGTCAGTCCGTCCGTCCGTCCGTCCGTCCGTCCGTCCGTCCGTCCGTCCGTCCGTCCGTCCGTTCATCCACTCGCAATGTTAGTGAAGGATGCTGAACACGACTGTGCTGCAGAAGACGAGTGAGGCAACTCGTTCTTTGGTCTCATGACCTTGAGATATCATGCCAGTCAGAGCTTTTCCACCCACTCTTCCTGCCACGTCGCCAACATCCATCGAATCAGTTTATTTTTCCGACTCCAACGTCACGACAATGACATAGTTGTACGTACTACTGGCGGAGAATGATATTGTTATGCTTGCAGATAAATAATCCATTCACAGTTGAGATGCATTGTCTCTGTGGAAGTGCTTAAAGACACTGAAACGCAGTTTGAATGATAGAAATGTGTCCCTCGCTCAGACAGTCATAAAGTATGTATCATATGTGGATAGCTGCAATCTCTCTCCTGTGCATCTAATCATGAATAAATGATCAATACAAGGATGGAGAAGTTCCTCGAATGAACAAGAAGTTGTACCTTCCAGAAATAATATTTACACATATTTGGTTAGTTTTACCGTGAAATAGGCAATATGGCACACACAAAGACGCACACACACGTACGTACACACACACACACACACACACACACACACACACACACACACACACACACACACACACACACACAGATCCACATACACGATAGAAACTCTCGGGCTCACCCACGTATACTCAAGCGCACGCACACATGCAAAATCACATTCGCACTTTTTCCATGCACTTAACTACTGTGAACTGAAAGAACTGTTTCGAAGCCCTTCCACACCATGGCTGTGTAAATGTCTTGCCGTGCTGCAGGGACTGCAGTAGAGACCTGTGACACGGAACTACTCAGGGTCAGCTTAAATCATCAGGATGACATACCGCGGGCGCCACTGAGGCGCGTCCTTATGCAAATTTCCTCCCTGGCGAACTTCCCCGGCGTCCCCGTGCAATTTCTCAGTGACTATATTACCAAGACCTTCTATGATTGCGGAAGATCGCAGTCATCGACGCAAAATGGTCATCACGCTGTCCCAGCCACGAACTTGCAAATGCCAGAATGCAGCCTGTACTTATTCAGTTGTGTCAGGACCTTTTTCTTCTTTCAAAATGATGGTTTTCACCAGAAACAAAATTGGCGCGTGAGGCGTCACCTTTCTGCAGTACGACCGGTGCTTCATTGAAAGTCGTGTGGCAAGGTTCAAAAGTCCTCACTGGGTTTACTTTATGGAGTACTACGTTGCCTTTGTGAAAAAAGCTGACGTTCCTATTAGATCTTTTTAAAGCTACATAACTATTTCCTGCAACGCATGGTGACTGCAGATTTTGTAACCGTTTCTTCCAGTGCTGCAGAACTGTAGTTCTATTTCGAGTACATATTGCGATGAACTCAGGGAGGCAGTTGAAGCAAATTTGCAAATGTCACGAAGCGTACATCAGATAAAAAGAGTCATGATTGAGGGCTCAAGGAATCTCGGCAACAGAAAATACTTACCCCTTCCCAGAAGCAAATTGTTGTATTACTGTTGCAATTTATCTGCCTAGTAAGAATGCGTCTAAACGTACTCTCTCTCTCTCTCTCTCTCTCTCTCTCTCTCTCTCATATACACATGATTGCTCCTTCACTAGCTCGCTCGCCTGCGACGGACTGACTAAAAGGAAATTATTGAAGTAAAAATGAGTGAAAACGGGAGAAAACATATATAAATGAGGGCTGATAAAAATTCATCGTACATGAAAACTACATAACATTCCAGACGTGCGACTTTACCAGAAGCAACGATATCCACAGAAACCCCGAAGCCCATCTTGGATCGTCATACATATATACACCACACAGTTTATTGTTTGTCTTTCGTGTAATTATAACGACGAAGACCTTGAAAACGATCTAAACAACTCAATGCGATACGTCCGGATGTGGCTGATGAAGTTCGATCCATTGCTGGAGGCGACTGGCACACACAGATCGCACCGGCTGCGACATGGAAAGGCTATGGCGTCCCTTGAAATTCCGTGAACCTGACAACTGTGTTGAGAGCCATCCACACGATCCGTTAACTGTAAAGTTAACGAAATTCCTATTTGGGCACTTGGCTTTGTCCGTTCTTCGCTGGTTTCAAGGTCAATGAAGTAATAAATGCATACCCACATTGACAGGAATCACAACGGGTACACACAGTCCTGCTCCAAGTAAGATATATTTTACCACAACTGGGTTAGGTGGATCCTATTTCAAAGACTACGTAGATGTATCATCCATGCGGTACTCGTGAGTTGCAATACTACCCAATTTGTAGGCTTTTCATTTGCCCTATGATACGCTTACCATTGACGATGGTAATGTTCACCTTTGAGCTCCTAAAAATTGAACAAACATCGCCATCAAGCAATGCTACCTTGGATCACTTTGTCCTTAACATGATCACACCAGATGGGCATCCCGCCTATCATCTGAAACACAATCACACAAGTACATACTAACTGTAGCTTACCATTCTCACAATTATATAACCGGGTAGTAGTTTATCTGGTCATGTAGAAAGTTGGTTAACTATTGGCTATATTTGACTTCACGAATAGGAAGCTGGGCAACCCATCAGCTGCACCATCCGACTTGCTTCGCCAGTTACATCTAGATTACAAGTCTCCTGTGGATTGGGGCAAATGTTGTTCGTCCGTCGAGTCGACGAGGACCACTCTAGTCATCCGGGGTGTTGCTGGGACTGGCTCTGTCTGTGTGTGCGCAGATGGCTAACGAGGCCGATCCTGGCACGGAAGGTTCGGGAACAGAAGGGACATGGGACAAGTGGGACGTCTCCAGGAGGGTTGACAGCACGGGCCTTTCGGGCTTGCCTCTTCTTTTCTGCGGCGGTGATCCTGTTTGCCTCGCATGTCTTGGCACCTTTGTGGATGGAAGAGCGCCAGGTGGATCGGTCCATTGCAGCTCGTTCCCACGTGTCTGGGTTGATGGCAAAACTTTCAATGAGGTTTCAAGGTGTCTTTGAAGCGCTTCTTTTGCCCACCTTGGGACTGCTGGCCATGCAGGAGCTCATCATAGAAGAGTCTATTTGGCAGTCTCTCGTCTGGCATCCGGACTACATGTCCTGCCCAGCGAAGCTGTGACTGCATTAGGAGGGTGAAGATGCTGGGGAGACCTGCTTTGGTCAGTACCACTGAGTCTGGAATTTTGTCCTGCCATTTTATGCCGAGGATCTTCCTGAGGCTTATTGTGTGAAATGGTTCAGTTTTCTAGCATGGCGTTGATAGACAGTCCATGTTTCACATGCATATAGCAGTGTGGGGAGCACCACTGCCCTGTATACTTTCAGCTTGGTCTGAATGGTAATGCCTCTTCTGTTCCAGACATTTGGATATAACCTGCCAAAAGTGGAGCTGGCTCTGGCAATTCTGATGTTCACTTCGTCATCGATGGTAACATTCTGAGACAGTGTGCTGCCTAGTTATGTGAAACGATTCACTGTGTTTAGTCTCTGGCCGTTGACAGTGATGTTGGGCTCAACGTAGGGCTTTCCAGACGCAGGCTGATGGAGGACTTCAAGTCTCCTGTGGATTGGGGGTAAATATAGACTCCCCGAATCTCTATTCGAGATTCGTAAATGATGAATAACTATGGAAACCGAGACGACTTGCTCTTGCACTTGCCGTTTCAATGATGTTCGTAGTCAATGGCCTTAGATAGCTTTCAAGGGCTGACAGGCAGTAAAACTTCATTCAGTCCTCCATTCTTTCATTCGTTCGTTCGTTCATTTAATCATTCATTCATTCATTCATTCGTGCATTCATTTTAAATCACGGGTTTTCAGTGACATCCAGAAACAGACCTTTACCAATAGTCGTGCGAACTAATATCAATGGTGAAGCACCTGCCTATGACCTCGAGTCCACATTGATGTCTGCAGACTGCACTCTTCGATTTTCTCGAAGCTTCTTGGACACTCCGCGTCTTCTCAGAACCGGAGCCAAAAACGAACAATTTGAGGCTAATCGACCAAATTGTAGTCTCAGACAAAAAGCTCAAGAGCACAGCCCATGGCTGTCTGTGGGAGGTCGTGACGAAAGTGCCAAATTCGGTTCGCATTTGCACATCGAGGAGTACAAGGGAGGGAAAAAAAGAGACGCCATTAATCTTAAATTGTTCAAGAAACAAAACATTCATGAGTTCTACAGCTTCAATGCACCCAAGGGACATCTAGAATCATTGTAGTTTTGTAATATTCATAGAGCGAGAAAACATCATTCCGGGGATACAAAAAATATAGCCATAAATAGCTGCTTCTTTGCCTTCTTTTCCCTGTGTCTGCTAACGGGCGTCAGAGCGGGGGTGGGTGGGGGGGAGACGGGGCAGGGGGCGAGGGGGGGGGGGAGGGGTTGCGTGTCGGGTCATGCCCTGTACCAAGCTGTATACCAGCTGTATGCTTGTCTCAGCCTGCTAGCCAGCCTAATTCAGCCCGTTTGGCAGCCTCCTTGCTTGTCTTCTCGCTGTCTTGTGCTTCTATGCGTGCCTGATTTGCTCAACACCTCTCTCTCTCTCGTTCTCTCTCTCTCTCGTTCTCTCTCTCTCTCGTTCTCTCTCTCTCTCGTTCTCTCTCTCTCTCTCGTCTCTCTCTCTCTCTTCTCTCTCTCTCTCTCTCTCTCTCTCTGGTTCTCTCTCTATCTCTCATTCATTCATTCATGCACACGCATGCACACACACACACAAGCACATATTAACGTTATTTCTGAAGTTTCCCTGCAAGTTGTAGGATGATGACGTGGCATTTTAAAAGTTATTATATTGGCAAAACAAGCCGTGCAGCGACCACTTAATTTCATTGCAAGCTCGCACACATGTGTAGCATCGCTTCTGTTTGCTCACGTTGTATTTCAAGGTCGAAAATTCACTGTATGCAGGAATATAATCGGTGATTTTTCCAAATCAGAAGTTAAAATTCCTTGAATAAGACGTGTCGTCTTTTCAGAATCAAGCCAATATGTCATGGGACGGAAAAAAGTATGTGTTCTTTGGAGCAAGACACGCATTATAAAGGAACTTAAAACTTTTTTACATGAAACTGACAGGTGCGGACAATCTCTGATGGCACAGCGCCCACGAATAACTGTTGGTTTTTAAATACAAAAATAAGCGAACACAAGTCAAATAATATACACATGACCTTTCAAAATATCGACCACATTCACCACTGCTACGACTGACAATTTATAGAGATTGCTGCATGAATCTGAATCTGAATAAATGGGTACAAACAACGTCCCCTTTGAATGCACCACCTTTTGTGTGATGTCCTGCACTCAGCTTGCTGCGTAAGAGAAATGATGGGGACGTGTGTGCACGTCTTGGGCTCTTGATACTTTGTAAAATTACTGGCTGATTAACCGCAACTTCGCACGTTACCTTCAACAGTAATTTAAAATAAAATAATAAGAAAGTGTGCGGACATGCAGCCAGGCAGGCATTCAACCACGCATCCGCCAGGATACTTGCATAAACACTCGGCAACACACACAAGCACGCATGCACAGATGTCTACATGCATGCAAGCACACGCACTCACACACACACACACACACACACACACACACACACACACATGCAATCAGAGTAGCAAATATCCATGCACAAACTGCGGTTGCATTAGCTGAAGTGTAGTGGACATATCTACTGAAATGTATGAAAGAATACACGAATCCCTTCGTAACCTGCTTTCAGACAAATACTCGTCTGTAGCCATGACCAAAATTAAGCAAGACGCAACTCGTTTCTTTATGAATGGGTATATTACATCTTTCTTTAGAATTTCACGACATTACAATGGATGGATGGATGGATGGATGGATGGATGGATGGATGGATGGATGGATGGATGGATGGATGGATGGATGGATGGATGGATGGATGGATGGATGGATGGATGGATGGATGGATGGATGGATGGATGGGTGGGTGGGTTGATGGATGGATAGATGGATGGATGGAAGAGTGGATTGATGGATGAATGGATTGATGGATGGATGGATGGATGGATGGATGGATGGATGGATGGACGGGTGGATGGATGGACGGGTGGATGGACTGATGGATGGATGATGGATGGATGGATGGATGGATGGATGATGGATGGATGGATGGATGGATGGATGGATGGATGGATGGATGGATGGATGGATGGATGGATGGATGGATGGATGGATGGATGGATGATGGATGGATGGATGGGTGGACGTATGGGTGGACGGATGGATGTTGGATGGATGGAGTTAATTTTACGCCTATCAGATTTGTAGGCTAATCAAGGCCATTCATCACGAAATCACTCTAACCAGTTAGAACAAGACAAGTCACGATCTTCCGAGTTCTCCGCTAACGAATCATGTAGAGACACGGGATGGGTCAAATCTTATACTGAAATCGCAGGGGGAGGCACTGCAATGATATCCGGTCTACATACAGCTCACAGTAATGTCCATGCAAGAGCTTTGGCTGTTTAGTGCAAGCAAGCATCAAACTTTGACATAACGACAACAGGAACCACTTCATTTGCTCTGTATCTCTCTCTCTCTCTCTCTCTCTCTGTCTCTCTCTCTCTCTCTCTCTCTCTCTCTCTCTCTCTCTCTCTCTCTCTCTCTCTCTCTGTTTGATGCTCAGGTGACACCAGCACTTTTGTATGGTTCTGAGATATGGGGGCTGTCAAAGAGAGTTGACATTGAAACAACGCACATGTTTGCATGCAAGCGTTTTCTAAATATAGATGTTAGATCGCCCAATGCTATGGTAAATGGTGAAACTGGTCGATATCCCCTAACTATAGATACGCTGTTAAGGGCTATTAAGTATTGGTTCAAGCTTGGTAAAATGCCAACAGATAGGCTGCCCAAACAAGCTTATCTCATGCTGTGCAATGCTGACTTGTCGCCAGAATTTAACTGGGCTAAATCTATTGAAGAATGTTTGGCAAGGATGGGATTTTACTTTATCTGGGTAAATGGGGGATGTACGAACGAGAAAAGCGTCTTGAAATCGCTTCAGCAAAGACTAAGAGATTGTTTCAGACAGGAGTGGAGTGACAAAATCAACAGGAGCGAACGTTTTATGTTTATAGAACATTTAAGTTGTCCTTTGATTGCGAAAGCTATCTTAATGGTATTAACATAAAGAAATTTAGAGACGCGTTTATAAGATTCAGGTTGGGAGTAAATGTCTTACACATTAATCAACGATACAATAGAAATAGTGAAATATCCTGCCCATTTTGCGCTGATGTGGAGGAAAATGAGAAGCATTTTCTAATTCATTGTCCAGCATATAACAACTTGAGAATTAAATACATAGCCAAGTATATCATCCCAGAACGAATGGGATGTCGTTATTTGATCGATGGAATGGATCCATGGAAGAACAGAGATGTAGCCATGTACGTGTTTTATGCCATGAATCTTCGAAACCTGTTGACTAGTGAAGAATAGATGTCTGCACAGATTCGGAGCCATGGGCCCAGGACCATTAGTGTTAGCAGGGTCGTTAAGACGTTGTGCAAATACGCAAGAGTCACGACACGGAAACATGGCGCAAGCTTATTTTATCGCAAATACACATTGAGTATTTCATGTTCAACCACCGCCTGGCATTGGCTCGTATTCTCGTATTAACGATTGTATCCCTTAATAGCTATTTTAATCACGGCATCGACTGTCACTTGTACCTAAGGTTGACATGTCAGAAAGATGTACAGAAAAGTCGAATACAGCAAACATAGAAAAACCTATTTTAAGATATGTACATAACCTTTGTTTTATGTTTTACCGTTGCCTGCAGACTGACCATGGGATCATGTTCTGGAATCGGATAGCTAGTAGCAGATCCGTACTGTAACAGCTATTTTTACCTAACTTTTTTCTCCTGTTACATCCTGGATGGAAAGGACTTGGATGATGTGTCTATCTGCAGATGATGGTTAACGTATAAGTTTTCATGTTATTATGATGGCGCAACCACAATCCTATTCAACCCAAGGTTTAATCCTTGCCTCTGTGATGTATTGATTTTACATATGTATA
>JAWQFJ010002842.1:57500-72775 GCA_034096865.1 Theodoxus fluviatilis
CAGCGCGTCGAGACTGCAAACGATAGCTACTCCACATGTGACTGCAAACGACACCTACTCCACATGTGACTGCAAACGACAGCTACTCCACATGTCACTGCAGACGATAGCTACTCCACATGTGACTGCAAACGATAGCTACTCCACATGTCACTGCAGACGACAGCTACTCCACATGTGACTGCAAACGATAGCTACTCCACATGTGACTGCAAACGATAGCTACTCCACATGTGACTGCAAACGACAGCTACTCCACATGTGACTGCAAACGACAGCTACTCCACATGTGACTGCAAACGACAGCTACTCCACATGTGACTGCATACGGAAACAAGGCTAATGTCGGAAAGTGACAAAACCCGATAATGCGGCTGCAGTGTTATTCATTTGTCCATGTATATTCAAGCGAAATCAGCATGTTCATACTGGAATTCTTCGATTTTAAAAATAGCAATGTAATGTTCAGGAAACTACTTGCTTATCATAGTGCGCTGATTACTTTCCTCAGTGTTTACTCAAAAACCGAATTTACCTTGTTGCTCCTGCACGGCCACATGTCATAGTTACTCCAGAGGGTCTCCAAAGGCTTGTGAGTGTTAAATCAGCTCGACGGCGTGCCACGAAGCAGAACGTTATCTACAAGCACAAGGACTGGCGAACAGAACGACAGCAACAATGACAACAACAAAAATTAGGAAAGCTTTGAGTAAGAGAGAGTGTGTTGACACGTGTGCAAAGTAATTTTGCTTCTGTACATTTATCAACTGAACATTCGAATTTATTCAAAAGATCAGCTACGCCCACTCTTATTTTCCTTGCCAGAATAACCTGTACATCTTCTATTGGAGATGAAATATCTTGGTGACTGCACTCACAATTGGCTGGTGGTTGGACACGCGGCCTGAGGCAATCAGTCGTGCTTGGAACTTTGACTTCTTTTTGTGCCTTCAACTTCCAGCGTGGCTTGTGACGTCTGCTCCTTCACATTTCCATTTCAGCACTTCTACAACATTTCGATCCGATGTAACTAAGCAATTGAATTTCCTCACCTTCATTGCTACAATCACGCTGTAATTGACACCAATGTCGACTCTAAAATCTAGTAGGACATTAGCTACCCGTTCCAACGATTCTAAAAACGCGGAGGACCGTTTTGGAGGAATTCGATAAATCTCAAGAGGTCGCCGTGTCGTCGTTTCGGTAACATGACTTGACCTTGGGACAAGGACGGTCTACCCTGGTGAGCTCCGCAACAAAACGCCCAGCCCTTGGGAACATCGCCTTCCCGCCTTACAGCTATGAAACTGGACGAGCGTTCATTCCAGGTTTAATCTGGCAAGAGCGTCCCTGCTCACAGGAGATTCCCCCTTGGCAGACAACGGCCTCACCGAGGCCATCGGGGACTGTCGTGGAGGCAGTGCGGGTGTCTGGCTTCCAATCAGAACAATGCGACCGGTCGTCTCTGGCTTTGGAGCCGGGCAAATACTCAATCACTAGCCGATATTAAAGGTGTCACGTTCTTTGGGACTGCGAATTTCCAGGAGGGCAGCCATGTCGAGTGCTGGGATGGGATTCAGCCCGACGGCGTCCCATGGGGATCCGCGTTTCTCTCACATGTCTCTCCACCTTCCCCTTTGTGTACTAAAACTCGCTCGCCTGTGAATAGGACGAGGGTGAGTCCAGTTACGGCCAGTGAATTGCAATTCGTTAGATAACAGTTTTCTGTGTTGTGGAGCTCTCCATAGGGAAGCTGCAAACCCTACCAAGTAAATGGATCGATCCGTGGGTGAGATCCCTGCTTGGGAGAGAGAGCCAACTCTGACATGCTGTTGTTTTGGAGGCATTCCTTGCTCGACTCCTCCGTCCAGGGACGAAGGTGAAATCTCTGAGGACATTTTTTTCCAATACAGTAGGATTCACCATGGAGGCTTGTTACGTAAAAGGCGCGTTCAGTCCAATTTCGCAATGGTTTTCTAGCACTCGTTTTTCCATTGATGTGCCTCAGTAGGAGCAATACAAGTTATTGGCTGATAAACCACAGGGGTCCCAGCACTGATAATCCGATAAATGCAGAAAGCTGAAAAGCTGTGAATGTTCGTTCTACATCATTTTTGCTCAAGTTGTCTTTGCTAATCTTACCATTTCAGAAATGAAAACACACACACACACACACACGCACACACACACACACACACACACACACACACACACACACACACACACACACACGCACGCACACACACACACACACACACACCACACCCCAAATGATCTTATGCTAAAACGAAAGCGTATACGCCTTGCACTTAATTTGACAGCTTGCCTGCCAAATAAAGCATGCATCTTCCTGACTCTGACCTTCAACAGACACAAGGAATGAAAAAGGAAGGGACTATAGGACACGCGCACACTTTCTCTCTCTCTCTCTCTCTCTCTCTCTCTCTCTCTCTCTCTCTTTCACACACACACACACACATACACACACACACACACACACACACACATACACTCACTCACTCACTCTCTCCCCTTCCCTCTTTCTCTCTTACACATACATGCACGTACACACACACGCAAGCGCCCTAACACACACACACACACACACACACACACACACACACGCAATCACTCTCTCTCTCTCTCTCTCTCACACACACACACACACACACTCACACACACGCACGCACGCACGCACGCACACACACACACACACACACACACACACAGGCAGGGGCAGAGACACACCGCCTCATGACTTTCCCATGACGCGACCTGAAATGATTGCACCCTGACTTTCTGACTCAGACTGCATAGTTTCCTTGCAGACTGCTTGATTGCCTGCCTCTCCTTGACACCAGGCGTCACCACCAGCGATTCTGCCACGGGCCTTCGATAACTGCTCGACTGTAGCGAGCCGTTAATACTTCCTGCGTGCCTACAAAAACCTTCCGTCTAATTGAATTTCCGGATGTAGTCTGCACAAATTAGCCACATTGTTTGGCTTTAGATGCCCTGTACACGAAAATGCCACCGTGTGAGGATGGAGTTGTTTGCTTATTCGACCGTGCGCTGCTTCGGCGACGGTTCAATTTCGACTTAGCGCGCTTGTTCAATCTTTCACAGCCCGAGGGTTAATGGGACACCGTGAAATGGAGAAAACCTTCGCCTAGGTGCGGCTTGCTTTAAACTGTGTACCGGAGGAAGATTGACCAACTGGCATTTGGAATTGGCGAGATCGACAGCAGGGTTTGGTTATTTGGGAAAAGAATAGCTCACATTTCCCAGTGAATTAGTGTCAACGTTTTCGAGAGCAAATGTTTGGGGATTCGTTGGTAAAAGCTGTTCCGTTACCGCTTTTGATTTTAGTGCCATCCATAAATTTTAATACACCACCAGATAGGCTAGAGGCGAAGGATCGAACACTCCTGGTTTAGATAATAATGAGAAAGAGTTTGTTAATATTAGCGTATTGGTCATGCCATAAACCCTCATATGAGCTATGAAAGACCTGTAAACAAAACCAAAAGGACGTCTTAACGAGTTTCCATGTTTGTTTCAAACTATCTCGCCATGTGGGACCTTTCATATCATCAGAAACGTGGAAAGGTAAGACAGGCACGTCTTGTCGGTTTTGGCGTTCACAGCGTGTGCAATAAACGTAGCGTTCTGTGCGGTGCGGGCTTTTAACGAGTAACGCAGTAACGATAAGGCAGCATCCTTAAGTTAAATACATACTTACCGGGCAAGTGACGAAAGCAAGCGAGGAATCATCACAACTATATAACCAGCACTACTCGTGAAGGCGTCAGAAATAATCATGAGCAAACATAGAGCAAAGCAAATCTTCAGCTTCCTCTGCTTCAATCACATAACACTGTGTTGCTGACTTATAGATTTGTGACGATGTGTGATTCTCGCGGAACATATTTATCTCCACCAACGACGTTATGTTATCCCTCGGTTTGTTCGTTCGTTTGTTCGTTAGTTAGTTATTCGGCAAAATGCCTCCAACTGGTCAAAGCAGATTCTGATTAAATTTGTTGCAAGGTAAGGGTCTCATGCAAAGAACAATCTATTAAATTTAGGAGCTTACCCGTGATGTCGTTTTGGAGTGGGAAGCACTAGGAGAAATGTTATCGTGCATCTCGAAGCCGATGACGTCAAACTATTATTGACGCTGGCGTATGCTTTCCGCACTCAGAGACCTCCAGCAGGCGCTAAAATGAAGTCAACTTCGTGGTATCAGGCCTGGCTCGCAGAACATCCTGCCTGGATGAACTATACTATAATACAGGCCATGCAGTTTGCGTTCTCAGGGTGCTCTCTAGTTTATCAAACATTATCGCTTAGTGTAGGTGTATGACATGCATGCCTGCTTATAACTTTTAGTGCCCTCAGTTTGGCTTTCTAGTCTCGACCCGATGCCTTAAAGGTGATAAAGAAAATTTGTGCTCCTACAGCTTGTCACTACATTAAAAATCGCGAATAAAAGGTCTGTTTGGGGTTGTAATTTGAAAGCGAGATAATATAAAATCTCCAAGATTTAATGGATTTTTCCTTGTGTGAAACCATGACATTGCACCAACTTTCACCAGTATCCGTTTCGCACTGTTTGCTTTATTTTTCCAAATAACGCCCTAACGGAGGTGATCATGAGCCAAACATGCATGGGCGGGCATTTCAAAGTGAATGGAGCGTCTCTTTGATTTGATCGGTGAAATCTTCCAGTGAACTCAGTACACCTGGTGGATTCATGTTTCATTTTCAATTTTTTAATAAGAATAATTAGGAATTTAAACCGATTGCATTGAATTTGAAAATATAGAGGAAAAACAACAGTTGTGATACAATTATACCGTTTCCGTTTCAAATTGATACAGTAAGCTTAAAGTTGTCAGTTCTCTCATACGAGCTTCGAGACAGCAAACTGGGGAAGGGACGAAAGAGAACACTTTGCAGCACCGTACACGCAGTACTACATAGCGTAAAGGAGAGCAAGCACGCGTGCACAGTATTCGTCAAGGCTTTGCTTTTCTAATTGAAAGCGGCTGCTCATTCTCATCGTTCGAAAAAGCTTTGGCGGGAACCGCCAGTGTTTTCCGTCGCTGCGCAAAAGTGCTTTGCAGACGCAGCCAAGGACAACAGTGTGCAGGGTAATTACCTGTCGTCTTATCTGATTCTGTGCAGGAGAGGAGGGCGCATGACGGAAAGGCCTTACACATAAACCCAACAGATTCCCTGCAAACAAACTTCATTGGAAAGTCCTATCGTGTAAAGCGATAAGAAAAAGCGGAGGTCCAAGGACAGGGGTGGATCAGCCGATAACGCGATGGCGCTGGCAACGAGGTGTGAAGGAGCAGAAGCACATGGCGAAAGCTCGGCGCTGCAGGTGGGCGATGGATGTGCATGCCCCGCAACGCAGACCGCGGGAGAGAAAGCCTGCCTGCAGCAGCAGATTGCAAACTTTTGGAGGGACGCCAAATGACGTAGGGAGGCCCGTGAGAGAGACTCTGACGCCAGCCTTCCTCCACGATCCGGCACTCCCACTGTTGTCAGCCACCAGTGGAGAAGGCGAGACCTCCTCTGTGTAGATATACATGTAGAACAACACGCGGAACCGCCCTAGCACACAGACAAGGCAAAGTGTCGAGAGGACTTAGTTTGTTAGGAGACTCGGATGTTGCTGCAACATTGAGGCTGATTAGAGCTTAGGACTGCGGTGAATGAAAAAGATGCGAGATAGAAAAGGAAAAAAGAAATATTTGTCTTTCTTCCCTACAAAATTAACGATGCACAAACGTAAGAGAATGACAGTTTAGTCGTGAACTCTGTGTGGTGATTTTAAAGTATTGGAATGTCAGGGCTGTCCGGCTCTCTTTAAATGACGCCGGAGTACGTGATAGTACATGCGTGTGCGTGTGTACGTGCGCGCGCGCGCGCGCGTGTGTGTCTCCATGTGCGTGCGTGAGTGTGTGTGTCTGTGTGTGTATATCAATAAACCAGTTCAATTCAGTGCCAACGCTTCAACCATGAATGTTAATCGACAAAAAAATTTCCAATTACCGCGCAGACGTAATTGACAATATTATTTTCTGAAATCCCCCCATTATTTACCTCAGATTAGCCATGCACATAACATTGGCTTTCTACCTTTCACATTTACTACCAGTGCCAGCTGTCTTTTTGATTAGTGTTTTACTCACAACATCAAGAGCCATCAACTGTAAATGTGAAGTACAGGTAATAAAAGCCTGTACAGACATATAACAAACATTTACCTCTTCAAAACAGTTTGCTTGTTAAAAAACTGTAAAGTTGTTGGTGGATTTTGTGGGGTTTTGTGGGTTGTCTTTTCTTTCTTTTTTTTTGGGGGGGAGGGGGGTATTTGGCATGACTCTTGTTCTATTTCCAACTCGTCTTCCTTTTAGGGCTTGTTGTACACTTCAGTCTACTACAAAGATCTTGACTTCCCGCTAATTCTTCTCAAACGAATCAGAGACCGAAATAGACAGCCTGCTCCAGAAGAAAGACTGTTGCGTGGTAGAAATCTGATCTTGGCAGAGTTCTCTTCACTCACTAGTTGGACTGCAGTCGAGGTAGCATCAAAGGACCTACGCGTGAAGGAGAGGAAACCTTGCTGACAGAGAAGGCAAATCAGTCTGCTTCTGACGAGGACGAGTGGTTGGTTCCAAAAATATCCGACATCTGGGATTTTGAAGCAAAACATTCGTTTTTCAAATCCACTCAACATACAGTGCAACAGATCTGGTATCTGGTATGATTCTCGTGCGATATCAATTTACTGCTGGTTTACAAAAAAGAGAAGAAAAAAAGAACCTCAAGGCTTGGCAGACAAAGACGTTTTGTCCGACGTATGGATTTACACAAAGATAGGCAGGACTCATAAATGCTTTCTCTTTAAGCGCCCGGGTGTTAAAATAAACACGTAAGACAATCAAACTAATCATTACAGCGCATCTAAGTATTTTGGCTAGAAACTCTTGTATTGATAATACAGTACAACGTGATGTGTTCTAGGCGGAAATGTCGAGTCTGCAGCTTCGTAAAAACGAGAGCCATGAAGCAGGTGCATATGCTCAGTCGCAAAAGACCTGAGATGACTTACGAGTAATCAGCTGCACCTAAACAAGATCAAGCAGACGTAGATTTCCTTGAGTTCCATTCCTCAAAATCTCCGCGTTGCCTTAATGGCGTTTAACACTTCGCGTCGCCTCGGTTATCTCCGAACTCTTGCAGGCAGAAGTGTATACAAGATAGAGGCGCCTCTACTAATGATTCCTCAAAATGTGCTCGTAGAAGATATTTCTAATTTTGATACAGACATTTGCGCTGTTTTGAATCAGGCACTGCGTGTTTACGCTTTCCCTCTTACCTACACTTGAGATAAGTGGTCGCGTAAGGTGCCTTTTCAGATCATTTCATTAGACTGATGCATTTACAGATTTTGGAGAGCACGTGAGAACAGATATTCTGTCCTTTCAAGACTCACAAAAAATGTTTCTTGTCAGCATCGCGTTTGATTATCCTGAAGTGAAGATCGAGACGCCACTTTTACGCGAGTTGATAGAAAAGACACGGGACCAACTCTCTTAGGGACTCGAGCAGGGGGGTTACCACAGATGCTTGGGAACGTTATTCCCGTAGTGCATTGATCACAGCTCCCAGACCAAAGCATTAAAGGCACCGAGGCAGAGATCAAAGGAAGCAAAGGAGTCGTTTGTGCAGAAAACTACATCTTACAGGATAACGCTGTCGTAATCTGCCTCACTTCCGCTCTTGATTCTGACGTGGCGCCAGACGTATGCGAAACGATCCTAACGCACCGCTGGAAGAAGGTCAGGGAAGAAGGTCAGGGAGGAAGGTCAGGGAGGGCATAGGCCTAGGTTGCAGCATGTCTGCCCACGTCCTGCCTGTTACGTAACGTGCCGTCACGGTCAGTGCACTGAGAAAAGCCAGATTTCTTGCGTTCAGACGGAGGTTGGAAGGGAGGGAGGTGAAAAGGCACAGCACAGAGAGAGAGAGAGAGAGAGAGAGAGAGAGAGAGAGAGAGAGAGAGAGAGACAGAGAGAGACAGAGAGACAGAGACAGAGACAGAGACAGAGAGAGACACAGAGAGAGAGAGAGAGAGAGAGAGAGAGAGAGAGAGAGAGAGATTGATTGATTGTCTTTATTTCGGCCGACGACCCAAACAGTTAAACATACAGAGTTGGAAAACATTGTAAGATACATAAAGGATTACATTTAAACATTTCTCATGCTACACAAGTCATGGACGTTTCGAACACTGTGCACAACCTTCATCCTGCATTTTGCAATACAAGATCTATTCAGAACAGTCTGTATTAAAATAGTATATATACAAACTTTTAAAATATTCATTTCCAAGACACCATGATGTAGAAGGCTAGCTTAGGTAGCAGTTTCTGCGCTTATGCTTGATTGCCCGCCGTGCGTGTCCACCGGGATCTCACAACGAAGTTTGAATGCATAAAATATGTACATAGCAACATCTCGAGTGTTTCTTACCCCATGTCCATTTATCAGCTTTGCTAGATGAGCATAACTAGACCCATTTTGATGCTTAAAATATACTTTTCTCTCAATTCTGTATATTTATTGCAGTGGAGTAGGAAATGACATTCATCTTCATATTATTTGCAGAAGGGACATTCTCTATCTACATTATTCACATGATTTAGCATATTTGACCCAAGTGCTATGTTGCCTAAGCAAAAACGTATAAATATATCCCTAAACTTTTTAGTATTGATGTTATTTAAATAGGTTTCAAATTGTAACGTTCTTTTGAAAGATCTGTACAGTATGAACCGATCCCTTGCATTAATTTTCATATCCCATTCTTGCTGATAACAGTCACGCAGCCTACACTTGAGTGATCGGATAAAGGACTTTTCATTTACACATCCACAATTAGCCCACGCATAACCAACCCAAGTCTTGATAAGCATTGATCTAATGCTTTTGCCCAATTTAACTTTGACGTGTTTTCTTTTAGCATCATTAAGTAGGCCTGCTTCGGCAGCCTGTCCACCGACATCCTACATAGACGCAACCAGTACTTTATCACTCGTATAGTGGTGTCAATGTACATTGGTTATCTCCCCAATTCACCACTACACATTGCATTAAAAGTTTTAATACATACATTTCAAAAACGCTTACATGAAAACATATGTATTGTTTCTATTCTGTCTCTCCTCTCCAATCCCCACAGATCCGACCCGTAGAGTAATGAAGGCTGTACCTGGGGATCATACAATCGGAAAATACTGCCACATTGATAGTGTGTCAATTCCACATTGTCTTGATGAGCTGAACAGGTTTTTCTTGGCTTTTATGGACAGGCTGTCTAAAACAGAAGATATCGACAGTTTGGTGGTGAGTACAAAGCCCAGGTATTTATATTGGTTAACTACTTCTAGGTCTCTGCCTCCCAGGGACCATCTTTCACCGTGACCCCAAAATCCGCCCTTTCGAAAGACCATGATCTTCGTTTTGTCAGTATTAATGCGGAGGCCCAGCCTATCAGAGGCACAGTAAAGATGATCTATCTGACACTGTAAGCCAACTGGGGTTGTAGAGAGAAGAACTACATCGTCTGCAAAACTGAGTGAAAAGATTTCTGTCAACCCGGGCAACCATTGCACACCATGCCGTCCATGTTTCCGAATATACATAGCAACATAATTAATAAACAGGCAAAATATTATCGGGAACTCAACTGCCCCCTGTCTTACGCCGACAGAGCAGTCGAAAAAGTCTGAGACGGCACCATTCCACAGTACACACGCTTCTACCTGCTAATATACGGATTTCAGCATTCTCAAATACTTTGTTGATAGCCCTGATTCCACCAAAATTGTCCAGAGACATGCTCTGTTTACTGAATCAAAGGGTTTTTGACAATCGACAAAGGCCGCATATAGTTTTCCTCTGCCACTACCATACACGTGCTTGACTGCGATATAAAATAGGATGTATACGTGGCCGATTGTGGAATGATCCGCCCGAAACCCTGCCTGCTCTAAACAAAACTTACTGCTTGCCTCCCTCTGCCCATTCTCGTAGACGATTTGTCAAAATAGACATAATTTTGCTAATGCTGCACAATAATGATATCCCTCTATAGATTTTGGGTTCCCATCTATCTCCAGCTTTGTGTAATGGAATAATGATATATTTACGCCAATTCTGCGGGAAGTACTGTTTCTCGTACAGATTGCTGAATAAGGAAACAAGGGGTTATATATCCACCTGCATATTTCAGGTAATCCCCCGGAATATCGTCTACTCCAACCGCCTTTTTGTGCCTTAATGATGATATTGCCCGCAGCACCTCCTCCTCTCGTATTGGCGCATGGAGCTCTTTATGTTTGACAATGAAAGACATTATCAGAATACACGGAATCTTCGCACTGTCTGAACAAACTATGAAAGTAAATTTTCCACTCTTCCAAATGTATTGAGGAATTAATTGATCTTCTATGCATAGCTTTTCGAACTATTGGCCAGAATGCAGCGGATATATTTCCATTAGCAATAAGAGTTTGACATAAACCTTTGTTATAGATCTCCTTTTTTTCCTGAGAAGGTGTATGTATCGGTTTTGGAACTCAATATATTGCTTTCTATCTGATGCCAAGCCACTTTCCTAGCATGCAGGAGCGCATTTCTTGCGTCTCTTTTAGCTCGTTGGCACTCAAAGTCAAACCACTTTGTGGAACTTCTCGCCCCTCGAAGACCTGACTGAAAAGCGCACTGCATGCATTGAGCGCTGGAAAGAAGAGTGTGAGTAAACCAATGCAATGCTTTATCTGTATCGAAGTCTAACATCTGGTGTGTTTTTTCAATGTTTGCTCTAAATTCAGCAGTCGGCAGATTTCGATTAACCTCTTCTGCTTTCTCGTCCATCCATACGAGTTTAAATACGTTGTCCTTTGAAGGGGAAACCTGTGGACGAGAAATACTGCGTATGCCAACACATATCTCCAGTGGAATATGGCTGGACATGATGCTGACTCCTACTTTAAAAGTTAATTTAAAATTGCAACTGTTTGCATAAAATAGTCCATAATCTATTACACTATCACCATGTTGGGAATGATACGTCATACTTCCGGCTTTGTCGCCATTTGAACTCCCTTTCAAGATACAAACATCATATACTTTGCAAAGATTAATTAAAATACTTCCAAACTGGTTGACACCGCAGTCCTGGGAGTTACGGTGGGTTGCATTTATAGGGCAGTAACAAACAATGTGCATTGTTTCTTTCACAGAAACAGCAGTCCTGTTGCAGCCCTCTGGAGTCATTTATATCCGAGGGTAGGGGCCGCTATTGCGGGATTTTTTTTTAATAACAAAAGTTCTTAGGCCATTTTGATTCTTTTGTCCTAAAATGCATTTTAAAAAAATAATATTTTTGTTAATTTTTTTTGAAACTTAGAAATTTTTTCGTTTGTTTTTCTATTGCGGGGGGCCGCTATTGCGGGATTTTTTTGGTCAAAAGTTCTTCAGGCCGTTTTGATTCTTTTGTTTTAAAACGCCTAAAAATATTTGTTACTTCTTTTGGGAAAAAACTGAAATTTTTTCGGGTTTTATCAATAACGGGTGAAGATTTATATTCTAACTCCAACTCACGTTTGACTCTCAGCGGGTGGTCCCTACGCCCTAACTCCAGGGCCCGACGCTGATGTTGGACACAAACGTGACAAAAAGTAACGCGTCCGGGTTTAGGTGAAACTCCCCGGACAGGCTAAGTCAGTCAGGCGGGGTGGCGGGTGCGGCCTAGGCTGAGCGCTATCGGTAAAACCCGAAAACATTTCTAAGTTTTTTCCCAAAAAAGTAACAAAAATATTATGGTTTTTTAGGCGTTTTAGGACAAAAGAATCAAAATGGCCTGAAGAACTTTTGACCAAAAAAATCCCGCAATAGCGGCCCTCCGCAATCCTATCACCAAATGTAATCAAACTGGATAATCCGATTCGGGGCACAAATACCACAAAACAGTGTTCCATTCGAGCCACACTTATCAGGTTTAGACGAGCTATCGACAAAAAACCACCAGCAGTATGTTCTACGCTTACTGCACGAGTCTCTACGAGGCTGGGCGGATATGCGCGCGATCACAATAGAAACTGAGCTCCGCTCAGTAGCAGCGAACACAAAGTCAAATGTCAACACTGATAGAGTCGGGGATATTTACAAAAACAGATTCTCACCAACAGAATTAGATGACTCCGATGGCAATAAAAGCGCAAAATAAAGGTTCATATTCGCAGTGCGAGCTGGCAGCACGTACTGCTATCAGTCGGGACAGCCGTGCAGCAGTCGAACTGCAAGGGTGCAACACATTCACGTTCAGTCTCAACATTGAGGATAGTACATTCATGAAACCGTTTTGTACTCACGCGTTCACTTTCAGGCGACACTAAATAATTAGATGATGTTGGATTTCAAATCGATAACACTGCGCACATAATAGATCCTTTGCGAATGTCACAGTGGGTGAACGTTGTCGAAACCGCCACGCAGTTGAATATTGAGAACACAACTCAGTCGCAAAAAGTCACTTTTTCAATGGTTTTAGATGCGTTTCAGACACACAGTGCCACATTCGCCTACTGTCCACACGTTTCATTTAGAAGAACATGGACCTTACGGTGGCCGCAGTATCGGTGCAAGGGTTGCAAGTATCGGAGCTCGCGCTAGCGCGTCCGTCCTCGCTGGTGCCTCGGCCGCTTAAGGAGAGAGAGAGAGAGAGAGAGAGAGAGAGAGAGAGAGAGAGAGAGAGATTGATTGATTGATTGATTGATTCTTTATTTATCAAGGATGAAATTTTAGGCATTTCTGCCTATCTTACAAATTGTCCTTGCTCATAAAGAAACGAAAACATATATATAGATTATATTTATATATATATATATATATATATATATATATATATATATATATATATATATATATATATATATATATATATATATATATATATATATATATATAAGAAAATATACACAGTAGCTAATCTATGTACAGCAGTGGTAGGGGGGAGAGACTTCAGACTTCAGACTTCGTTTTATTTCGGCCGACGACCCATCAAAAGAATAAAAGTTACATGAGTAATGGTTCAATAAACGCGTGTTAAAAGGGTAGCAATATACATTAGTAGGCTGACACATGCAATACAAGAGATTATACTGCATATCGAACAGGGACAAAAACAAATAAGTGTTTGTTTTGTTTTTGTTTGTGCTTTATTGAATTAGTGCTTATATACACATTATCTATCCGGGTAATATCTATAAAATGTATGTACACAACTTTCAGACACTAGTATATACAGACATGAAGCAGAATGTTAGTGTTATATATTTACCAAGTCTAAAATTTCCTCAACCTTTTGGGTTTGTAGTTTGAGAGCATAAAATATATACATTGCAAAATCTCTCGTTTTTGTGCTATCATTACTTTTGAGAAGAGTTTCCAGCTTTATATATGTACTCCCATTTGTGTGTTTTTCGATATATTTCTTTCGAAGACCATTGTAGTTATTGCAATGGAACATGAAATGTTCTTCATTTTCTACTTCATCATTACATAATGGACAAAGGTTATTAAAATTATAATCTGCCCGATATCGCTTATTTATTTTTAAGTCACACAGTCCTAATCGGAATCTAATGAAGACATCTCTGAAATTTTTTATAGTGATATCATTCAAATAACGTTCACATTCTAGTCTACTTTTGTATTTCCTATACATCATGAATCGTTCGTCTGTTCAGCGTGGAAAACCAATCCTGGTAGAAGCAATCTCTTAGTCTTTGTCGAAGAGTTTTCAGGAAGACCTTCACACTTGCAGTGCCACCATTGACCCAAGTATTTGCAAAGCCAGTTTTCGACAAAAGCTCCTTCACATGATTTGACCATGTTGCAAAAGTCATCATGAGATATGCTTGCTTTGGTAACCTGTCTACTGGCATCTTGCATAATCTTAACTAGTATTTTACAATTCTAATGGCAGCATGTATAAATATAGAGTGTCTCCCTGTCTCTCCATATACCATAGTGTTGGGAGATCTTGCGTCTACATTCATGAATCGCTTACAGGCAAACATATGTGCTTTTTCTACACTATCATGGCTCTTGAACACCCAGAGCTCTGAACCGTAAAGAAAGGACGGTAGTATCTGAGCATCGAATAGTTTAAAGAATACACTATGTGTTCAGGCTACGAATACGCCACATAGTTTTCAATAAGTGTATAGTTTTCTTCTTAGCTTTGACAGCCTGACCTTCGAGAGGTGTATTAATAGTCAGTCTTGTGGTGAAGACAAATCCCAAATATTTGTAAGAATTAACCATCTCCAGTGCTCTACTGCTGAGCCTCCACCTTTCACATCTTGCCAGATGACCTCCTCGCCTAAAAACCATTACCTTGGTTTTTGTCTATGTTAATTGTTAAGCCAAGTGCTCTGGACATCTCCTGTAGATTGTCAATTTGGCACTGTAGTCCGGATGAAGTAGTTGACAAGAGCACTATGCCATCAGCAAACAGAAGGGATTAGATCTCTGGCCCACCAGGTAACATCTGTATCTCATGTTTTCCGTGTTCGCGTACATAATCAGCCACTTTCGAGATGTACAGTAAAAATGTTGTCGCGCTCTCAGTTGCACCTTGCTTTACGCCGACTGGACATTCGAATAACTCTGATAACATCGAGTCCCACCTGACACATGCTTGTACGCTTGCATACATGGCTTTGATCATGTTAATGAATTTGGTCGATGCTCCTACTTCCTGAAGGATCTGCCAAAGCAGCGTATGCTTTACAGAGTCAAATGCTTTTTTGTAGTCAACAAAAACAGAATAAAGCTTTCCTCTCCCACCACCATAAACATGCTTGACCGCTATGGAATAAAGTGTAAAAATGTGATCTGTTGTTGAGTGATCGAATCGGAATCCCGCTTGTTCTGTACCAAATTTATTGTTCCCTTCTGCCCATTTCTGGAGACGCCTGGTTAATATTGAGGAAAAGATTGTACTCATTGTGCAAAGTAAGAATATACCTCTGTAGTTTTAGGGGTCTAGATTATCCCCTGCGTTGAAGATAGGTATCAACATGGCGTGGCCCCAGCTTTTGGGAAAATACTGTTTCTCATACATAGAACAGAATAGTTTAAAGAGGAAGGGTAGCATTTGACTACAAACTATTTTGAGGTAGTCT
>JAWQFJ010002842.1:72797-105297 GCA_034096865.1 Theodoxus fluviatilis
TCTGTGCATCAAACAGTTTAAAATACACATCCGGTGTTACCTGTGAAATTCTTCTCAATGACCTAGTCAGAAGTAAAAGAGCAGCTCTCGCTCTACAGGCCAACTCATTTTGCGTCTCTTTTGAACACAACTTTGTAGAGAGTATGTTGCCAAGATACTTGTATCCGCTTACTACTTCTAATTGTACATCACCTAGATACCATTTTTCATGTCTGGCTAAATGTCCACCCAGTCTGTATACAACTACTTTTGTTTTATCTGTGTTGACCTTTAGGCTAAGTCTATCAGCTGCGCTCTTAAGACAGTTAAATTGATTCTGAAGCCCAACTGCTGTGTCCGAAAGCAGAGCTACATCGTCAGCAAAAAGGAGAGCAGTTAACTCGGGTGTATTAGGCAACAGTTGTATGCCATGTTTACTATTTACAGAGATCTCTTCAATCAGAGAGTTGATTAGGTAAGAAAATAAGATCGGACTGAGTTTGCAGCCTTGTTTAGCCCCGAGGAGCACTCAAAGAAGTCCGTTTGACCTTCCATCCCCCGTACGCAGTATTGTACCGATCTGTACATGGCTATCAAAATATGTAAGATTTTCCCTGATATTCCATTTTTTGGGCAAAATTTTCCACAGAATACCCCTGTTCACAGTATCAAAAGCTTTTCTAAAATCTACATATCCAATATAAAGTTTTCTGTGCTTACACAAATGTTTGTCAATAATACCATATAGAACAAAAATGTTGTCAACTGTTCCATACCCTTTTCTAAAGCCCGCCTGTTCCTCCCGGATAAGATCATGCTGATCTGCCCAACTCTGTAGCCTACAGCAAATAATGTGTGTAAATACCTTGCTGAAGGTGCTAGATAAAGCAATACCTCTATAATTATCAGGATTGTCACTCGGTCCACGTTTATGAATCGGTACAATAATAGCCTCTGACCAAACATCAGGAAACGCACCGTAATCAAAAATAGCATTGAACAGGTACAACAAAGAAGGTAACAGCAAATATTCAGCTAGTTTTAACATTTCAGCTATTACACCATCTGATCCTGCAGATGCCCCAGCTTTTAGACACTTCAGAGCGTTTGCTATCTCAGTCCTTGTAATGGGCGAGTTTAACTCGCTGTTGTCAAAGTAACTGACACTTTCAGATTGCAGGTAACCATCGAGGTCGAAAGATGGCAACCAAGAAAATATACTCTTAAAGTGATCATATAATGTTTGTAAAGGAATGTTACAAGGAGCTCGATATTTTGTGCCCAGATTTTTAACTTGTCTCCAGAATTTTGCACTGTTTCTGATATTCGTAGCCAGTGTATTACTCACATTCATTCTGTACTCTTCTTTTTTATCCCTAATGATCAATTTGTATTTGTTCCTGGACCAAATATATGTCTTTCTATCTTCATCTGACTTAGTATTCAAGAACATCCGTAAATGTCGTCTGGCAGCCTTTTTAGCAATTACACAATCTTTGTCATACCATCCTCTCGAAGACGAATGAACTCTGTGTTTAAAAGTTTTTCTTAGAAATTCTGCAGCCTGCACGAGACATCTCGTTAGTACATTTGTGAACTCATTTACATCTAGCTGAGTTTCAATCTTTATTTCCTTGCCATATAATTCTGACAGACAGTTCTGTAGGTTTTGGATATATACATCAGAAAAAGATGCATCCCAGACAATTTCTGTAGTTGACATGGCGGCCATGTCCTCGCTGAACGCTAACCGCGAATTTCCCCGGGCTATACTTAGCTCAAGACACATATGCGGGGAAGTAACTGACTCTACCACGCTCAAAAATCAAAAAGTACGAGAAGATCTTCTGACGATATACAATAGTCTATTACGCTACTTCCTGAATGGGACACATAAGTGGATTTCCCCGATACCTCCCCGAACAAGCCATATAAAATTGTGAGATCGTATGCAGTGCACAAGGCTAACAGCGATCGACCAAACTCATTCAAAGTTGAATAATGGGAAAAGCGCAGATTGTTCGCTATATGTTCAATCTCATGTCAAACATTATATCACTATCACATGAATTATAACACGACGTTCTAGCATTAAGGTCACCACACAACAAAATAGAGCAATCTGGACACATTTCAGTGACAGTAGCATTACATTTTTCCAACAACAGGATGCCATCGGCCTCATTTACCGTTTCATAAAACGGAGAACCCGAGGGGGGTACATATGCAAAAAAATGAGCACGTCTTTCATGGAACCAAACAACGTTTTGTCGACCTTAAAGACCAGTGTATTTCTAAACGTACATTCAATGTAGGAGAAAAGATTTGCGACAGATTTCTTTACAAAACAGATAAGTCCCCCTGACATCCTCCCCTTAGATGAAAGCTTGTTAGCAGGGACCACAAACTTCTCAAACGATTCTAGACAATGTGAACAATCGAATTGCTGTATAAAGGTTTCGTACAAACATGCACATGTAAATTTCACGATATACTGGAGGAAATCGGGGTCATCAAACTTTGAAGAGAGAGAGAGAGAGAGAGAGAGAGAGAGAGAGAGAGAGAGAGATATCGGAGCAGAAAAGCAGTAAGGCTGACACACGAGCAACCTGAGTAGACGTGGAGGCTCGTCAATCGATGCCGCCTTTCTGACGATCTCCAGACCGGATTCCAATGCTGTTGTCCCCTCGAGAACCAGCAGGGTGGGTGGCAGGGGTCTGCAGGACGCTAACTGGGTCTGACACGGCGCATGATAGCTACACACTCAATGTGGCCCATGCTTACGGACACAAGCTGAGTTGTGCTTACCAAATGGATTCCAGAATAGTCATGCCGATGAGAGAGGGTAGGGTTGGGTGGGATGTAAGGCGGAGAGAGATGGAGGGAGGGGTGGGAGGGGTGGGGGAGGGGTTGACAAGAGAGCTTGAAAGGGAATGGGGGAGAAGGGAAAACATGCAGGCCGTGCTTCCCCGAGTACGTTCCCCAGGGGTCCAATAGCGAATTGGACTGTCCCGACGAATTAGGGTCCACCTCCTTGGGCCTCTGGAAGTATATCTCTGTTTAGGAAGACTCTGCAGCTCTGTGGAAAGCGATAGACAATTTGCGCAGTTTCCCCCAAAACGCCTGTGCAAACCACGGCATTTCTGAAGTCAACGGCTAAACCCTTGGCTAAGCAGGTCACCTTTGAACGACCGTAAACTTGGACCACGCCCTAACAAAGATGGATTCCGAGGTGCATTCTGGTGTACTGTACGTGTTCCATTTTTTTAATCAACGGAAATGTACTTTGCTTTTGCTCTATTCAGCTGTTCTCCTTGCCTAACGTAAAGGGGACTTGAAAATAGAGGTCGCTTCATCGCTATTCAACTTCATCACCAGCGCTATACATGAACATATAACGGACCGTTCTTCTGTGGCATGTATCCGGCAGGCACATGCAACGATGCGATCGGTCAGTGCAGGAGAGAGGATGGAGACAAATTGCATCCTCCGCTAATATACCTGTCGCTAACGAAGAGCCATTGCTGAAGCTTCGCTGGTTACTCGCCAGGCTGCGTCAGTCCCATGTCTTCAGGCTGTCTCTTGAGCGTGCGACGATGAGGAGCTGCACTTCCACAGCCTCCGCCTCGCCATGATGGCCTCCCCTCGTCATGGTTTAGGGCCATCCATCGTAATGTGGTGATTGGAGAGGGTCACCAAGGGCCCGTCCCATCGCGGTGCTGTGGCTGATGAAGTATCGAGAGGGATGTTAAGAGGTTTACGACAACAAATGTTATTTTGACTCTTCTTTTCCCATTTTAAAAATTGTTTTATTCGGTGTACTACGTCTTCATGCCTTTTAAACCTTTTCCATTCATTCCCTTTAAAAGCGTTGCCTTTGTAACATTGAATTAAATAAACGCTTTGTATTTTTCCCGCTTAGAATATTGCCAGGCGTGTAGACGAAAAGTAGCTGCATGGAAGAGTATTTGTCAGTTGAATGCTTACCCTGGAGCCGTTTCTGAGAGTGCTACCGGAAAGGATCCCATGACAGGGACTGCAAGACGTGGGGGTAAGTTCACGTGCACTGTAGCAATGTGAAGCAATGTGAACCACTTGCTCAAACGCTAGGCGTAATGTCGCATTAATGTTAGCATCCCTTCGGCCACTACTATTTGCACTGACATTTTGATAAACTTGCCTCACAAATTGTGTGGATGATCATCACAGCTGAAAAATACCACAACAACCATTGTGTCCGTCCAATACAGGCTGCACTAGTAAATATTTTTGGGGAAATTACTGACTCAGGTCAAATTGAAAGGACACTTTAGAATGATGTAGAGGGGATAAGACAAGGAGCTCTTTCCGATTTCCTATGGTACTACAATCTAGTAATAACTTCTGACTGATCCCAAAATCATTTATTAAGCTAGTGACTCAGAAAAGTAGAACTATAGGGTAAAACATCTGGTATTATTTTCCTTACATTTGAAAATCAGCCTAATTCCTAACAACATTTTGTCAATTTTTTATTTATATCCAGGCATGATTCTAATGAATTGATATTATGTGAATGAGACATTAAGCGTAAAATTTCGCCGAGTGCTCTGAGTGTTCAGTGTACTGGCATGCCCTCGAAGGTTTGCGAGACTCTCTAGTTCAAAATGCGCTCTGACCAAACAGGTATGAGTTTTGTACATAGAACAGTACAAAAACCACTTCCAGTGATGATGTTTGATTTCAGACATTTGACCCTCAGATCCGCCATCAGTACTCACTAGTTGTGCAAGAATACGAATCGATGGACCATCATCAAAGATTATAGGTTACACAAAGATAGCTCATGCCGAGCTTTTGCTATATAGAGTTACAAGACGCTCGGAACGCAGCGCCCCAAGCGGCCAGGACTATGGGGAAGTAATCGCACTGCTTAGATACATGTAAAAAGTGCTTGTTTGTCGACGCGTTTCTGATGCATTCCGATCATGTTTGTGAATACATTTACGGTGTAATGTGTAATAAAATGATTTGCTGCAATAATGGGAGTGTTTTGGCTTTGTTTTTTTGTAGCAGGCGTTGTGAAATCGAAATATTTGGTTCATCGAAATGTGAGCCTATAGTCCGTTTCAACATTGCTCTGTCAGTGGAGACAAAGATTATTCGTCTGCTAGCCATCTAGGTACATACGACCGGTGAGGTTTGTTTACTTATCTTCTGTGGGTTTTGTGCAGAAAGTATACGTTAAAACAGTCTAATATGACTATTTTCGATTAGTTTTTAATCTAATTAATATTTTTGCATGCTTTAACGCGGCCGGATCTTTGGCATAACTCCCCGGGCGTGCGAAGTCAGTAGCGTCCACTGACAGAGCAATGTTTAAACGGACTATAGGCTCACGCGCATGCGCAGAAGCATCCATTTAGATGAACCAAATATTTCAATTTCACAACGCCTGCTACAAAAAAACAAAGCCAAAACACCCCCATTATTGCAGCAAATCATTTTATTACACATTACACCGTAAATGTATTCACAAACATGATCGGAATGCATCAGAAACGCGTCGACAAACAAGCACTTTTTACATGTATCTAAGCAGTGTGATTACTTCCCCATAGTCCTGGCCGCTTGGGGCGCAACGTGTCTCGATCCTCATAACAATTAGCTAACGAACTATCTTTGTGTAACCTATAATCTTTGCCATCATTATCATCCAATACTGATATCACCATACAGGATTAAAAGCAACACTAACATCACTGAAGATCGTCAAGGGGATGGATGTATTGTGAATATCCTGGAATGTCCTATTGGGAACGTCGTTGTGGTTTCGAGCTCTTACGCTGCACTCCTCGACCATGACGTTGCTTAGTAACGTGACGTAGTCAGGGGGAATTCGTCTAAAGTTCAAAGTGTCACGTGACATCCTTCAGGCTACTTCGTAGACAATCGAGTGCATTCTCGTTGTTCCAGAAGGTTCTGGAACATGTAAACAGTATATAATGTGCTAGTGCAGGCGTGAGAGATTGATTGATTGATTGATTGATTCTTTATTTATCAAGGATGAAATTTTAGGCATTTCTGCCTTTCTTACAAATTGTCCTTGCTCATAAAGAAATGAAAACATTGATAATTAAGACACAAAATACACAGTAGCTAATCCATGTACAACAGTTGGTAAGATATATGAAGAATATGATCAACAATGACAGAGAGAGAGAGAGAGAGAGAGAGAGAGAGAGAGAGAGACAAGTGAAAGCAACAGAAGGCACGAATGAGAGTGAGGATAACAGTAATTTTGTCCTCACAGGTTCGAGTCCCGAGAGTAGAGTGCATTTATGGTAATGCTGATTACCGATTTTGCTGCTGTGCATCGACCAGTGCGTGAATACAGTTGTTGTTGTTGTTTTTTTACGACCACCGGATTTTGTGGACTTTGACTTCTCGGCGCAAGCTAGGAGAACCCCCGTACAGACAGGAGCAAGCTAGGAGAACCCCCGTACAGACAGGAGCAAGCTAGGAGAACCCCCGTACAGACAGGAGCAAGCTAGGAGAACCCCCGTACAGACAGGAGCAAGCTAGGAGAACCCCCGTACAGACAGGACTTTACAAAGGAGACAAGTCACAACAGATGAAAACACGGCATCATGCAGCTATTACTGACATGCTGAGCAAGCCTGCACTATTCCCTCTTGACGAACATTGAACTGAAAGCGGATCAGTCGCCAATCAGTCATAGTTGCACAACTCTCTGTCTTCTTCCATAGCTGGCCTTGTGCCTGACATTGTCCCGTTCCTTTTCTACAACTTCCTTATTACACGCCTACTACCGTTCCATAAAGGATGCTCATTCTTACTGTGGCGTGATAAGTTCTGCTTGCTGACTGCAGCCTTTTATTGCAATTCTTTGTGGTTTCTATTGAAGACGAGCAAAAGTCTTTCGCGGCCAATGTATTTCTGAGCCTAATGTCTGCTTTCAGTACCGAATGATGAAGTATTTCGAATTAGTCAAGTGAATGATCAACCAATACGGCTTCCATTAATTAGTTAATGAGCAAATTGATGAATGAATAGGGCGAGCTAGCAAGCAAACAAAAAGCATTCAACCAATCGAGCGAGCGGCCACTTGCAGAACCTGACTAACCAAGGGATCAATCAACGGACCAAACAATAAGTCAGGCTACCAACTAACCAATCAACCGACCAACCGAAGGATCAACCAACCAACTGACTGACCAACCTACCAACCAACCAAACGACCGACCAACCATCCATCCAACCAATCAAACAACCACACGGCCAACTGACTGACCGCTACACTGCTAGTCCGCCAGACCGACCGACCGTCCGAATTATCTAATAACCAACCGACCCACCAAGCGACCCACCGACAGACCGACCGACCGGCCGACCGACCGACAGACAGACCGACCGACAGACAGACCGACAGACCGACCGACCGACAGACCAGCCGGCCAGATAGCAGCTAATCAACAAGCCAAACCAGCCCAACAGCTCGTCAGCCAGTTTTTCCATTAAAGAATCGGTCAAGAGATGGAGCCAAAGTAAATTGAAACAAAAAATAAACAATTTAACTTTTCCTTACCTAATCACTACAATCACCTCTCAATTGTCAAGCCAAGATGGCTACGTTTGCAAGTACGAAAGGGCAGAGGAAAGGGGGGCCGGGTCAGCCTGACTCGGGTTCGACTGCTAAGCTGTCTGCAGCCCTGGGTCTCTATTCCAGGCACGCCTCACTCTGGACAGGTCATTTGCAACAGAGGGGCAGTCAATCCTTTGCGAGGTGGCAGATGCCCTGCGTGAAGCCAACACTGTGGACTGATGTGGACAAGTAGATTTGTTGACCCACCAACTGGTCAGCTCATTCCGCTCGTCGAAGGCCTTACCTTTGACAGACCTGCTGCCTGCGATGAAGTACGTCCCACGTCTTCCCTGACACTGCCGAGGCTGCGTAGGAAATCCCCACTTTAGCGTCCCCGTCACGCAGACAGCTGGAAATAATACCAGCGCCATGGTAAGGATTTCTCCCCGCCAACTTGAAGAAGTTCTAATCTTGAGGAAACAGAAATAGGAAATAGCAGGGAACCTCTGCGAAGAAATCTACCACACGACTTTGAAGAAATATATTATTTTCAAGGAAAAATAGACACATAAATTACAAAACGTTATTATTCGTCATTACGACTTGCCAATTGTCACTTAGTTTAGCTTCGCTGAGCAAATATAATGATGAACAAAAATGTATATCATTAGCAACCACAGCACAATTACTGATGAAAATCAAAACAAGCAAACGGGAGAGAGAGAGAGAGAGAGAGAGAGAGAGAGAGAGAGAGAGAGAGTAGGGGGAAGAGAGAGATACACAGAGAGAGATACACAGAGAGAAAGAGATAAAGACAGAGAGAGAGAGAAAGACACAGAGAGAGAGATAAAACATACAGAGAGAGAGAGAAAGAGAGAAAGAGATACAGAGAGAGAGAGATACAGAGAGAGAGAGAGCATTCCACCACACAACGCGTATAACCCCCATCGACATCTGCGAATGAAAATGGATACCAGCAAAGCAACCCGCGAAAAACGCATAACAGCGATGATTTGCAAATCGCTTACTCGCTTACACCAGCCCCAGCAGTCTTACAGGGGGATGACGTATGGTGTCTCGAGTTGGAACACGTCAATGTAGACCCCAAAAAGTGTCCAAGTTGCAAGGAAAACAGACTTTCAAAAGTTCGTTGTTCACCGTCGAACACTGGGAAGAGGCATCATCTGCAGAGATAGTCTCTGGCTTTTTTTGTCCCGACATGCATAGCAATCCTCACCCCTGGCTCTGTCGGCGTGATTTATTTTCAGCACTGTTTTCCCTCTGTCTTTGTACTCCGCAAACACCCCGAGCTTCTCCCGTTGCGTCGGTGAGAAAATATTGCTGTAATTTGGTTCGGCGCAGTTCTAACGAAAACGACTTAGGACAAGCACGCGGCAGATCTGCAGTGAGGGAAAGTGGAGCAATCAGGGTGCAACGCCCAAGTTAGGATACAAGAGAATGAACAAGGAAGCTCATTCTATGCGATTGCAAATTCGGCTCCATGGCTGGCGAATTAGTTGACAGGAACAATGCCATCAAGTCAGAATGTCATTGATCAGCTCAAGTGACACTATCGCCACTTCCTGAGTTAATGGACATCATCGGGACTCGTTGTTAACTCTTCGACACCATCCCGTTTCTCTCACTTGCTACGTCCTCTAACCCGCACTGTTGTCAAACAAAAAAGATCTAAAACAGCAACACCATTTGTAATGAAAGTGATTTGACTTCTCTTACCTACAAACCCAAACCATGGCAGTTTAAGTATGGCAGGCTAGTTTGGCTTTGTCTGGGAAACATTGTTGTAACAGCAAATTATCCGTTGATCCGTTTTCACACCTCTCCCTCGGACACCATCCCCAAGCCCTGGGAGGTGCCTTTCACAGCAAGTGGGGTACAGCAAGATTGCCCTCTCCGTTAATTGCTCTGTTGATCCCCTCCAGGATCTGATAATAGCTGCAGATGTTGCCGGAAGCTTTGAAGAGGGACAGAGGAAGAGGGAAGGATCGACACACCTGTTTCCAGGTAACACGTGAACGCGTGGCTGGCGCTCATAATTGAAGCCAACAAACGCTCCCTAACGGCGAGCGAAATCCCATGTCGACTGTACGTCGATGCTTGTTTTTAAAAAAGGGCAGTCTCGAAAGAAAAGGTGCAAACAGAGGGTCATCATTGTAAACGTTTACTTTGTTATGCCAACAGAACATAACTCTGCATAATGTTTGTCAAGCAGGTTTTAAAACTGAGTGGGCAACATAAGACTGCAGTACATGTACGATGCCCATTAGTGACCGTCCTATGTTGGTGCACCGAAGCATCATAGACAAAAGACGCTTTCTGACGCAGCATGAAAACTGTATCGTTCGATCGAAAAAATGTTCGGCACACACCTGTGTGGGTAAAATCTCGATTACTTCCGGTACAGACGGTCGTTTTTAAAAGCGTAAAACATCTGAAAAACCATCGTGATTCTTTGCCATGACAACTTTTATAAAATGGCGGATGACATATATTCATCACTGACTATTGCTGCAGTCCAAATGTTCAGAATATGTCGATGAAAAGTTCAGTCTCTCTTTACAACTGATCTATGGCAGGCATTGCGGGTATGGGTACAAACGAGAGACCGTAGTTATTGAGCTGTTGGATTATACAAACCCTTCCTCTAGATGTGCTTTATAATTTAGGTCATCACTTTTTCTTTCAGTTGTACACATGCACAAATAATTGAGAGATTGGAAGCACGTGAAGCTGGCAGAGGTTTGATGCGAGTTTCCCATGTCAAGTGGGACTCGTGATTAATGTTCATGGTCGAGTTGTTGATGTCTGCATTTTTCTGCTTCATGTTGGCATCTCAGGCACGGGAAGTAGGATGAAAGGTACGAGCGAGAGTACCAGGAGTCGAGGCAATCTGTAGGAAGCAATCAGCATGCGCAGTGGGGGATCGCATAGCGGGAAGGAGACGAACACTTTGCCAGCACAGACTGTGCATTTCTGACGCAGAGAATGGAAAAGCGCAGTGGGAAACCCATCATCGCGATATCAGGTTCACTCAAGTGTTCCATCAGAGTGTGCAAAAAGCTAGAAGTCTGCTTCAGATGCACTTGTCTCGTACACACACACACACACACACACACACACACACACACACACACACACACACACACACACACACACACACACACACACACACACACACACACACACACACAAACACCAACACCAACACACACACATTAAAAAACCCACACACATACACACACACACATACAGACAGACACACACCCACCACACACACACACACACACACACACACACACACACACACACACACACACACACACACACACCACACACACACACACACACGCACGCACACACACACACACACACACACACACACACACACACACACACACACACACACACACACACACACTGTTACGGTTCGAGCATTATTTTATTTTCTTAGATGGCTTAAGGCTGTGGCTGAGTTTAGGTTTTGGCGGGAACATGGCTTGGCTTCGAAGTTTGAGGCCGGCTTGAACTGTACCAGACAAATTGGGTAATGATGCAATCGTGGTTTGATTGGCTAGGGGCGGTTGCGCATGCGCTGTGGGTGAACAGTTTAAATCTGAAGTGTCGTAATTTTCATATCACTTGACTGCCAGACGCCATGCAAGGCGGTCGTCTGCGAGGAACTCCGTGTTGAGGGGTGGAACAACACGTTAAAAGTTTTTCCCATCTTCCCCTACCCTCTGAAAGTTTGTGCCAAAAGGAGAGCGTTTTCCCTGTTCGAAGATTCAGCCCCTACAATACTCTTGAACCAGTAATCACCTGAAAAGCTTCATCTTTTGTCTTCTTGCAGAATGCCCTAGAAGTTTTTGCTCAACGGAGCAAGTGTGTGTGAAACCAGCAAATGTATGGCCTTTTTCTCTTGTCTTGAAGGATAGCTTTGAGTGAGAGAGTGAGTGAATGTCCACTCCTTAGTGGACATCAGTTTCAAGGAGAAGTTGCATGGATGGAAGTTGAGCACTGACTGCACTTGTCTATCAGAACGTGTGAGTACATTTGGTTCAACTTTTAATTTCGGGACAATATGAAAGCCCACCGCCCTTTAGTCACAAATTGTAGGCTGACATGATTGTTTAAGTTTGATCCTATCGCATTAAATTTGATTATGCTATTATTAGTTCTCACTAAAAATCATCTTTAATACCAATTGTGTTATGTCCTGTGAGTGTGGGATGTAAGAGAGAGATTGAATTAATTATTACCACTTCCACAACTAGTGAAACCCCTAGACCCAAAAGCCGAATGAATCATAACGTGAATTGTGTGTGTGTGTGTGTGTGTGTGTGTGTGTGTGTGTGTGTGTGTGTGTGTGTGTGTGTGTGTGTGTGTGTGTGTGTGTGTGTTTGTGGGTCTGTATGTATGTGTGTGTTTATGTGTGTGTGTGTGTGTGTGTGTGTGTGTGTGTGTGTGTGTGGTTTGTGTGTGTGTGTGTGGTTTGTGTGTGTGTGTGTGTTTGTGTGTGTGTCACTGCCCTTTGTTTTGGCCAATATTTTTGCTTGGAAGATGATTTACAGGTGCTTCCACTGATTCACTTAAAGCAGTCTTTGGATCAAGAAATGGACCCCATATCAACATCTGGAATCAGGATGGGCTCGCACACATGCTCTCAAAGCTGAGATGAGTGGGAGGTTTACTGGCAGTCCACTTGGCCTGTGTATAAGCACTGGGATCTCCATTCTCTGAGGGCAAGAGCTCATCTTCCATCAATGTAGTGCTCTGTTGCCCACCAAAGATCTCCCTACGGTCTGTGCAGGACGTCAGCCAGACGCCACACTGGCTCCGCTATAATGGACTGAGCTGTGAGTAAATAAACGATCGTCGCTGAGTCGAGTGTCCCTTTAGAATGTAATAACAGATCCAAATGCGTGGAAGTGCCAGGGAGTGCCTTCTCCATCTGAACATTTCACAGAGTTCCTTCATCAAAAGGCATTTGCCTCGGCAAGCCGAGAGGATGGCAGCGTACTGAGGAACACAATCCTGTTCTCGCACGACTGTTCTCTATGTCGTTTCAGTAAGTACCGTGTGCAGAACACAAAGAGGAACAACATGCGTTGCAATTTGCGTGCTTTAGTTTCCCACATATTTATGTGCTTTCACTTGTCTTCAGTGGGCGCATGGTAGTTGAGTGGTGTTCGTTTACCAACATAAGGGTGTCTAATTTGAGTCTGTGTACGTGTAACATGACTGCATTTTTCTATTTAAATACCAGCGCGCATGTGTGCATGCATATGTGAGAGATATGGGTGTGAGAGTGCACGTGTGGTGTATACATGTATGTGAACATGAGTTGGCATGTGCACGCATGTGAAGATATACATGTGTATGAGCATCAGCATTTTCGTGCAAGCTGTCTATGTAATGCACTAGGGTATATACATTTCTTTGTTTTCTCAATAAACTTGTGCTCTTTTATATTACATTCGTGTTCTCGGGCTAAATGCAAGTGGAACAGTTCAATCGTAAAGTCTCGTTTGAACGTTTCACAAGTCGATCTTTGTTTCAACCCATATACAGCCATGCTTGAACTTCCGTTTCCGTTGCCAAATCGTGAAAGTTCCCAGTTCCCCTGTTGATGATCTCGGTCATCAGTTGAAAAACGTTAAACACTCGTTTAATTGTTAAGGAAGCGCAATTCATTTTTTCATTTTAGGGTGAGTTATGTCTCAAGATAATTAGATTTGGCTGCTCCCCTCTTTGCTTGTCAGACCTAATGGCCCATACATTTGGCCCCAGTTTTGACAGAAATGACTGTACGGAACGTGTACTGGAAGGTTTTTGCCTGTAATGCACTCGACAGGAGATTTGCAATTAAGCCCAGGTACTGTTTTTAAGGGGAGGGAAATGTCAGATTCGCCTAATTTACCTGCCTAGTTGATGGACACTTAACATCTGCGAGCAAAAAAAAAACTTTTTAAATGCAACATTCTCACGCACATTATTGTAGCATGATACCACTAGAACAAACCGCTTGTGTGACTTTCTTGGCGTACAAAACTTTTTCTAATTGGGAAATTGTGCATTGCATTGTGTTCGTTATGACATAACTACTTTCATCAATGTTGACTTCATCGTCTTCATCCCTGTATATCTTATAAATCTGTTCATTCTCTCATTAAATCAAGTCCAACAATATGTGCCACCTCTAGACAGTTTTCCTTCTTCCCTCTTCCTCTCTTCCCATTTACCTTTTTCCAGCTATCGTCATCTCCCATCCTAACTACTACATCTCTTCTCTTCTCAACATACCTTTTAGCGTTTTTATTTTCTCCCCTCCCCCTCCTCCTCATTCCCCCTACCCCCCCTCCCCCTCCTCCTCATTCCCCCTACCCCCCCCTCCCGCTCTCCCCGTTATGTACCACAGTTTTGGCCTTTCTTACATAAAGCCAATATGAGATAGGGCAAACTCAGAGGTAGCGCAATGTTGGCATTCACACAAACTAGAATGCACCCACGACCACAAGTACGCTGAAACACGCATGTACATTGTACATGCACTCACACTCAAACACACACACATGCACACAGAGAGAGAGAGAGAGAAAGAGAGAGAGAGAGAGAGAGAGAGAGATTTGATTTGATTTGATTTGACTTGATTTGATTTGATTTGATTTCATTTGATTTATTTGGAGGCATTACAAGGAAATGTTGGTATTATACAATAAACAATTCTACTTCAGCTATGATATCCGAAACCACAATCCTTTCAATGAGCAAGAGGTGTTCAAGTACCTGTACAACCATCAGAACTTCGTATACTCATCTACTCCCTAACCTTTTGTTCTCTCAACTTAAAGGCATAAAAAGTATACATCGCCAATGAACGAGTCCTCTTGTCGTCATTACATTGCATCAAATATTGACACATATTCCTACTTTGTTTCTGAGGTAAGAATCTGTCTAGATATTTTACCCTTAATTCCTTATAAATATGACACTTCAACAAAAATTGTTGCTCAGTTTCACATTCCTCGCAACATGGACACTTTGTATCTACCATACCTTTGTATCTTCTATTGTTGTTCAGATCATTTATTCCAAACCTGAAGCGAATAAAGGCATCTCTGAACTTTTTAATGTCAAGTATATTTAAATACTCTTCAAGGCCTAAGGAATGCTTGAAGGAGGAATACCAAGTGTATCGATTGCTGCTGATATTCTTCGCATTCCAGTGCTGAAGATAACAATCTTTTAGTCGCTGCTTCATGCAACACCAAACCCCAGCTGACAAAGGCAAAGCTTTACAGTCTCTGTCCAGCTTCGTTCTTTCTTAATTCGAGAGTTCAAAAGCATTAGAAAAGCTTGTTTAGGAAGTCTGTCTACTTTCATCCGACAAAGGTTTAACCAGTATTTGATAACTCTGACGCTGCTATTGATGGAGGTTGAGAAGCGTCCGAGAGAGAGAGAGAGAGAGAGAGAGAGAGAGAGACAGTTTAGACCCGCACTCAGCCAAGTAGGTACGCGTTATTGAAGGTTTACATACACGTACATACTAATGGACGAACTGAGCACTGCAGGCCGAAGGGAGTTTGATGCAGTTATCTAAATGACTGGCTTAACTAAAACACAAAAACGCAACTATACGGTAAAAGGTGTGGTTTTATGTAGTGGCTTATCAGCCTTGTCTGGGTCTCAAACCGTTTTGCACTTTACCCCCTGAGCAATGGGTTACTTGATCAATCCTTCACTAGCACCCGAAAACAAACACAGTGACAGACACCAGCACCAACTCCTACTCCCTGGGGAGTATTCCAAACCGATGCAGGCTCACGGCCGCATCCAAGGAATAATGCACTAACGCTGCCTTCACAGGTACGGTTTTACTCCTTTGTGGGGAGAAGCAATTTGAGTTAAGAACCTTGCTCAAAGATGCAATTCCAGAATCCGTGCAGCCTCGAAGGCCGAACCTATTAGCCGCTAGCGACTGTAAGTCAAGCGCACTATACCACTCGACCACAGATCCCCAATATAGAGCTACAAACATTGCACATGTTGACTCTCATCTTTGATGACTGCCAAGATAGTCTACTGTGTAAACTTGTCTGGCAACTTTTTCTGCGGCTAGGGAGCCTCGTTGTGCCGTTTGCGAGGACGCAGTGATGCTGAAAACACAGAAGCACTCTTTTCCAAGAAGGGAGATGATGGCAGCTTGCGAAAGGATGGGAAGTTTTACTGGATTTGTGCAACGCATTTGTCTCCCTTGTCAGCCTTTCTTGAGGCTGGAAGAGTTAGTGGGTGGAAGGTGGTTGGTTTACTCAAGGGTATATCACCCTGATGTGCCGCCATGCCGAAGGCAATGAGACAAGACGGACACAATCTGGAGGTCCTAATTTAAGTAGCTGTCGGTCGATGGTGAGGCCTGTTTGTGAACAGTCACCCTAAACTCCGTCAGAAGAGGACGGACCCAGACATGGGTAATGTGAAAAGTGCGCTGCGCCTTGGAGATTAATGGTGGAGTGAGCTGCAAGACATCGCAACAGTGGCACCAGTCCTGTGATCAGGTTCAAGCATTCCTGTAGAATGTCACGTTTTCGGCTATTTAGGCAGAGCAGGCATCATTACACAGACGGAAGAACTCAAGGCCCCGATACAAATGATGTGTTTGTGAGACTACCAGCGTCCTCTGTGATTTTCTTGTCACCAGCCAGGGGTATTTTAGATCTAGAGTACGTCAGATAACGTTCTACTGGCTTTTCTTTCCTTACAGTAAACGCTCCTTATCGAATCAACGTAGGAGAGATGTCTTTCTTTTCTGGAGAAATACTGTTATCCCTGGTTTTGGCGGGGTTTTGCTTTCAATTGAACAAGTAACAAGTTGTCCATTGCCCTACTAGCCTGAAAATACGATCTAACTTTAAATCGCGTAGAGATGCCAATGGGGGTAGTTTTGAAAGAATGTCTTTGAAAATTTGCTGTGGGTAAAAGAGTGTCAAATTTCTTACATTTGATAACGTGTAGGCATATGTTTCCCCATCATTAGGATACTTAAGTCCTCATGCTCGTGCAAATGTCTCGGACTATGGGCAAACATTCGGCCCATGTATTATCTACATGACTCTGGGAGAATGTAATCAAGACTGATATCAAAGATTCAACCTGTGCGACAAACAGCAAATAATCATAATTATAATCTATGAATACTCCATATTCATTAAGATACAGCTTCATAATAAAGTGTAAAGATGTTGTTCATACTGTGAAATTAACGACAAACATTTAATCACATGTGTGTTTCTTTCGAAAACATTACTATATCAGAATTGTTACAGATTATCCGGTGAATAACGCAGTTGTTTGTGGCCCGAGAAGGCGAACTGTTCTTGTAAGTGTCTCACCTACTGCAGTCATGACAAGGCCATGATCGTGTAGGCATCAGCGCACTAACGGAGGCCATTGCTTATCTCTATTGCCTACTCCGAGAACGGACCACCCTGGCGCAAAGTCGTCACAGCAACGAAGTGGGTCAACCAATAACACAAGGGGCTCGACCTTCTCAGAGTTGTTGTCATGTCGTTAACAACAAACGGAAGGTAATTCTCGGTTAAAAGCCTCACCTCTACTTCCGTCAAAGAGAGTTTGACGCAGAAAAAAACCCAGGAGGATTTCGGGGCTGAATAACATAACAGTGGCCCTGACCTCATTGTTGGTAGCTGGGATAGGTCGATACCCAGTTGCAGCATGGGATTTGCACTCTGACAAGGAGGAGCACGTGCTCATTTCTTTATTGGTTAAAAAATAGAGATGGCGTTGAACAAGCAATGAAAATTCGTTCTGTCGTGTTATCATATAAACACAATTACGAGTATTTCCTGTAAGACGCTTTCCAAGATCAGAGATAGAGACTGCGATTCAGTCGATAAGCACCCATAGCATTTTTCCTTCTGAGCGCAAATGCGAGAAGACACAGATGTGTAAGCAACGCTTCCATGCATTTGGGACATCAATATACAGAGAAAACCCTTCAGCAGGTATCTCGACAAGCCATCTCGGGTCCATGCAAAGCGCAGGAACGCCCGCCACAATAAACATCGCAATAGACTAGATAGCAGCTGCAGACAAGACAGTTGCGGCGTCCTGCCCCTTTGTTTGGTGAGAAAGAGACGACAGCACAGATTGATTTTATGCTGTTCTTCAAGCAACAGAAAAACGGGAAGGTGACATCTGCCATCCCTGCGTGCCCTTCCCTTCCTGCTTGACTTGGAATTGCTTTCCATTCATCTCAATACCAACCCTCCTCTGCGCAGTAAAGGACTCGTCAATCAGGGTGGAATGTGGCATGGGTGAGGTGGACCGCCCAAGACACGCTGGACCAGAACCGGTCTTCGCCTCAAAGCAGGAGTGGGGGTCGTGATGCCAGGATGGTGTGGTGTGGCCCGGTGGCGATCGCCCGGCGCCCATCTGAATTACAACGCGCCTCCCCACGGGTCTGCTTATCCCCAGGACTAATTGATGCATTAGCTGCTGGCTCGGATTCATCAAGGTCAGCTTAGACAACCAGAGTGGCGCGCCTTTGCTTGGAAAGCCTTTCTGGTTGCAACGTGTCCATGCTCTCTCTCTCTCTCTCTCTCTCTCTCTCTCTCTCTCTCTCTCTCTCTCTCTGCAGGAAGAAATAGGTCGCATGACAATCTTTTGTGGATAACGCCCACATCCCCGTGCCCTCATATCCTATCTACTGTCGTATCAGGCAAATATGAAAATTTCATAATCTAAGTATAATGCAAATGACGAAGTTCTTTCCCCGTAACTACATAATTTGCACCTATAGAGCGATGGGGGCATAAATACATGCATGACCCTGTCTTGGACATTTCCGGTGTATGGGAAATGCTCTAGACCCTCTGTGATGAATATTTATGCAGACAGATCGAATTTATACATGTTCATGACAAAACAAAACGGTTATCTTGTTGAATAACAACGCAGGCGTACGTGGACCTCTGAGCTGCTGGCCTTGCTCTGATATTTCCTAGCGTGACTGATGAGGAACAGGCGTAGCTCTTCTAATAAAAAGTGTCTTGCTGACAAGGTCTCCCTCCTTGGTGCAAAAGTGGAATCGTTTGCTTCCAGAGGGGTGCTCGTTAATCACTTCAAGTCATGGATCATCAGTGTTGGACAGAAGACTTTTTGGGTGTTCTACCATGTTTGTGCACCTCTCTCTCTCTCTCTCTCTCTCTCTCTCTCTCTCTCTCTCTCTCTCTCTCTCTTTCTCTTCTCTCTCTTTCTCTCTCTTTCTCTCTTTCTCTCTTCTCTCTCTTTCTCTCTCTTTCTCTCTCTCTCTCTCTCTCTCCTCTTCCTCTTCCCCTCATGTTCCTTTCTCTTTCCGAATCTATTGCTCTGCTTCTCTGGCTCTCACTCAGCTTATTCGCATGCGCGCGTACGCGCGTGTATGTGAGAGACTATGTGTGTGTGTATGTGTGTATGTGTGTGTATGTGTGTGAGTGAGTGAGTGTGTGTGTGTGTGCCTGTAAGACAGTGCATGGGTGCATTTTCAGCTCTCCATGGAAATCAAAGTTGATATAAAGATGTTTTAGTATAATGGAAATGAAGACATCCTTGAAATGTCAATAGATCGCGAAGCAACCACAAGTTTCTTTCAAAGTAGCTCTACTTTATACATGCACTTCACACTATTGAAAAAGTTTCTGAAATGTCGAATGAAAGGATACACACCTTTGAAGTTGCATCAAGCACATTCAACTTTGGAAAGAAAACAGTGATGTCGATGCTTCAGTGATTGTCCAGGTGTGGCTAGAAAGGGACATTGGGAGCTTCAAGCATGTAACACACAGGATGAAGTCATCTAGGAAAAAGTCAGCCATTCAATCCATCACATGCGTTATTGCGACGACAGTTTGCGCAGTTGTCGTAGATTGATTCAACCAGACTGCTGTTGCAGACTGGCCAGCACTGCTACTGCAGACAACAAATATGCCAATATTGTTTCTTAAGGGTAACGTTGCCAGGCAACGTTTGACTGCAAGATAATTATGTGATAGCAATATGCAATTCCGATGCACAATGAATGGGTGAATGAATGAATGAATACATGAATGAATGATGAAGGAAGGAAGGAAGTGTTTTATACCCTATCATTTATTGTAGGCCACGTAAGGCCATCGATCACGAAAATCGCTTGCGCTGGTTGGAGTAAGCACAAGTAAAGTCTCCCTTTCCCTGGCAGTTTGCCTTTTACAAATCGCGTAGGGAGACGCGTTTGGTTATTCTTACTTTCAACCCACAGGGAGTTACCGATGCACAAATATAGAGCACTGAAGACACTTTCATATCCTCAGTTGTCGGGGATAACTTGTGACAAACACACTCTATATTAAGTGGCGATTATCGTAGAGAAACCTTTGATTTGTAGCGTGAAAATGTTCACTTAAGAAAAAGAGCAGCCACTCAGAGCAAACGTTATCAAAACTGTTTAGCAGAAATGCTTCTAACCACGTCGTCAAGATTTTGTGCGCAGCTGGCGGCTATCAGGCGTCGAGGGAAAGAAAATTGTTGGAATCTAAAGAATTCCAGACAAAAATAACTTTGTGAATTACTGCTCCTTCAAGCAGTTTTTTTTTTGGCAGGACAGAGACAAGTCAACCTGGCTGCGAATGTCTTCCGTAAACCGTACAAATTAGAGGAACTCTTATCGGAGCCGCGCAGAATACACGGCTGCCGCCAGTCAGGAAACAAGTGGCTGAACGCTTGGAACGTTTACTGCAGATTACCATCCATTCTTTCAGGTTCCCACTCACTCTGGATGTAGACGTGTTGCAAAGCCTAAGACCCCCTTTGAAAATTTTGCTCAATTTCTGGGCATAGTTGAAGTAAACTTTGGCTTGCCTTATACGTCGATGTCCGTTGACGTTTTATCACGAAGGTCTAATCGGTCCAAAGATAATTATAGTTCAGTGTTCCCTGTCTGTGGGGAAATAAACCTTTGTTCCTGATTGCTGGTCAAAGATTTCAGTGTAAACGTGTTCACGAAATTCACAGCCGTAGTCTGTTGATCCAGAATAAATGTACAGAAGTAAACCAGTATAGCGCATCTGGTCGACGCAAGCCTGATATTTGTGCATTTTCAGTTGTTTGGAGTCACTCGTTGATTCATCAGTTGTACTCAATTCTGAACAAAAGCGCTCTTGGCCTAAAAATCCTGCAGTTTCTAGGGCATCTGATACGCTTTCCCTGCCCTCCGTGGGTTGCCTGGCTCTAAAGCAAATCGCCACGGACCATCTGCCTATTAGACAATTTGCAACGCCCACTCTAAGATACGCCATCCTGGAACCACAAAGGAAGAAGGCCTTTTACAGGAAGAGAGGATCGACCGTGCCAAGGTAGGAGTAAGAGAGCTATTTACAAGTTGACAGGCGGGTAACTAAACTGCTCTTAGCTTATCTAAGGACGCTCACAGTGGAATCTCTGCAGCGAAAAGACAGATCGGATCAATGATTTACTTCACGGAGAGTGCGCTAGGCTATCAGAGGCTGTCGCCTTTGCTATTCATCCTGCAATAACACGGCACCGTATCTGTTCCCTTCCGATAAGGGAGCTTCCTAGTGTGTCCGGTTCCCTCAAGTGTCGACACATTCACTATTCTCGCATCATTATGAGCACCTGCCCCACACACTGCCTCCAACTGTATCGCTCTTTTTATGAAAAGGCATAGATCAAAGAGGTCTAATCATTCCTTGAGTTCCTAACATGATCCTCGAGCCATCTGCACTTGTCACTGGTAGGATAGCCTTCTGAGGTTAATATAACACGAACACTGAAATGATATACTGTAGTATATTTTCTTGTAAGCAAACACCCAATTAGACGTGTCTCTTGTTTGGCTGGATTGTACCGACCCAATGTAATGACTCCCTGAAATCACTACCAGGCAAACTCTGAAACATTGTATGTATGTATGTATGTATGTATTTTCATTTTTACTGCGCCATTATCACAATAAACATGCTCATGGCGCGATAGTAAGATAGATCAGTGTGTCAAATTCCAGAAAATAAGCTTAAACAGTTTCTGCATTACTAAGATGGCGCAAAACGTAATGCATAACAAACTTTTTTATGATTGCTGGATACCGTTATTCAGACATATTGTCATTATTTGGGGATGAATCTTACGAATGAAGGAAGGGTACATTAATGTAATTAACAAAGGAAGAGTTACTGAGATTCTGTATCTTTGTACTAGAAAAGTGAGGTTTGTCTTTATGGTTGGGCACGTCTTCAACGATAAGAGGACTTTTTTTTCGAGATAGAGAAAGGTTTGCGAAGCAGGCTTCCTGGCAAAGTTGAATTGCATCCACGTTGAAAAGTTTATCTGCAGATCTATACGAATCAAACATATTATGTCAATATTGAATTGTGCCTTTCATGACTATCATTGCACGTAATGAACAGTAGATAATTGCTAAACCGAGCATTCAAAGTAATGCTCGACTGAATTTTCCGAGTCTTTGTGAGAAGATATACAAAGCCTAGTTGTCTTGCAGCAAACGCCGATACTTCTAGGTTAGAACAGCAGTTTTTGGTGGCAACAATGCTGCCCTCTAATTATGAACCTTTCCGCTGAGCCACACCCTAGAATCACGTGCAAAATACAACCAAACGGACGGGTGCATGTTCACTGGTTACGAGATGAGATGATTTTTTGGAGAGAAAAAAAATCTATCAGCCTTTGTATGCTGTAATTATACGGTTAAAAATGCATATTTTCGGGAGCCAACATTTAATTCAGAAGTTTATTTTTAAAATCTATTTCAACACAATTCAAATTGCAGACAACTTTCTCGGAGAGTTCTTGAATCAAAGAGTTGTTCCAGTTGTCAAAACTGTTCATGTGGTCGGTATCTTGCACTTCAGGAGCAGAAAATCAACATGGTGCGTGTCCTTGTATAGCAATAACTGCCCAGCGCCTGGCAGTCATGAATCGGGTCAAATTGCGGACCACTCCTGCTGGCATGTTGTCCTACTCCTCCTGTAGTGCTCTGAACGGCTCGTTCACGTTTGCAGGGGCGTTCGCTATCCTTCAGACCGATCTGCTCAGTTCATCCCAAATGTGTTCAGTTGGGTTTAAGACCAGTGACATGGATGGCCAGGGCAGAGTGTTGATGGTGATGTGTACTGTGCAAGGCCTGACGTTTTCCTGCGGAAAGAAACCAGGAGCGAGGAGCAGCCAGACAGAAGTGGGAGGGCGTGCGACTGAACAAACTCAGCCACAAAATAGCTGGACATCCTGGGCACCTTGGACACGCACCAGGAGGTCTCAACAGCAGTGCTGATAGCCCACTGAGCTCTACAATTTAATGAAGCTAAGTGGTAGCCCCCCACATCATGTCGCCCACCACCACCAGATGCCTCATCCACGTAGTTTTGGGCAAACCGCTCAATGGATTTGCGGAACCCCCTCCTCCTCCCGTCATAGCAATGAAGCAGGAGGTGAGACTCATCACTTAACCATTCCCGCCGCCAGTTGTTCATCAGAATCCATTGACGATGCCGAGTCGCCCACTGTAGCTTGGCTTGACGATGACGCTGTGCGGGGACAGATCCTCTTTGAGGTCTGCGGGGCACACGAGCCAGCAGCATGCAGACGATTACGTACAGTCTTGTCAGAGATTCTTCCCACTCCAGGTATTGCCTTGGCCGTGACTGAGGCTGCCAGAAAGCGGTTCCCCAGGTGGCTTATGCGGATGAAGCGGTTTTGCGCTGGAGTTGTTGCCATTGGTCTCCCAGACCGGGGCCTATCTGCTGTTGAGCCAGTGATGATGTAACGACCCCAAGCCTGCTGAAGGTGCTCTGGCTCACATGGAATCGCTGCGCAACCTCAGCTTGACTCTGTACAGCTTGCAAACGCCCCAAAGTGTTATCCCGGTCTTGCAGCCTGAGACGTGGCATGCTTGCAGGCGTTTTTGTGGACTGACTTAGCGTCAAATGACTCGACATTAATAGGCTTTCACTGCCATCATTTCAGTCTTCATTCCACTAACTACACGTGCACAGCAGCCCAGCCAGCATTTTTAGAAGTCTGATGGATGTAGCAGTTTGGTGGATATAGCGGTCTGGTGGATATGGCAGTTTGGTGGATATATTTACAACTTCTAGACATCCAAATTCAAGAGTGGAAAGACTATGTGTTTTTTCTTTTGAACAGCATATATAAGACTATTCATGAAAAAAATAACGGGAACTGGTAAGAATAAAAGCATATTAGATCTCGACTTTCATAATCGTGTGCCTTTTACAAATCAGGTAAGGAGACATGGTGGGTGCATTCTTCCGCCTGCGCACTGGGGGAGCATATTCAGTGCATGAGGTATTTCAAGTTGCGTCTTGCACAAAGCACCTAGATTTGTAGTGTATCTCTGAGATGATGAAAAAGGCAAAGGTCCCCATGGCGTCAGCGTCCAAATGTCGTTATGCGTTACTTTTGCAGCAGCTGCATTTGCAGTGTCTCGCTATAACGCAGCTCGTTTGAAGCCAATTGCAGAAGAGAAGGGGGCATTGGTCTAAGTTCGTCAGTTACGGAAACAAGCACTGGATATACAGACGTTGCGAATAGTCACTAATCAACAAAACAACAAAAGCAACAACGGCAAAACTTACATCCAGGCTGAAGAATCAGGTCATGAACATTACTTTCAAAGCAGCTTGCAAACCTGTAGAGTCTACCCAAAACTTCTCAAGATTCTTCAACATGAAAGCATGCCTCGTTTACTCCAAACGTTCGTCTCTTGGAATTACGGTCACGATGCATTTCGAGTCTCAATGCGCCTCCGGATTTGCTGACCGTTTGTTGGCAAAAGAACTAATCAAACCAACAAACCTGTACGTGAAAGCTGCCCGAACACACAACGTTGTCATTCTCAAAGAGACTGCTTATCTTATAAACGCATATAAAAGCAGCTGGCATCTGGTAGAAAATCCGTTCGTCATGATCAGGTGTAAATCTCGGCAAAACATGACTAAGGATCATTATCGGATCATACCGTCTCTTCATCGAAGCAAACTAGCAGCTGTACACGGAGAGGTAAGAAGTGGGGATTTCCCACTACCAGAAGAACATACATCAGGATGAGTATTCTGATGCGCTGAAGCTCAAGTGGATAACCCAAAACCTTATGGAGACATAGGATTGGCCAAGCTTCAATGTGGCTGTGAGGACACGTACAAAACAGATCCATGTCTCATCTTGCCACGATCGGTCCAATGTTGTAGCAGGTGCCTTGCTTGCATGGGCTCTATCCATGCGCCATATTGTAATTTTCAATTAACGTGAGTGAAGACAAATCCTTGTTACTGAATACGATGGATCAGAAGCAGCTTAATCCTTGCATGGTCGTATCCATTTCGTATTGCTTACGATTAATGCTGGTGAAGGCTACAAAGAGGATAATAAGACACTGTTTCTTCCATTGATCGGATCCTGAAAGACCACGGACGTGTAACGTTGACGTAGTGTAAGTAGTTAGGCACAGGCGACCAGCAGAAGGGGAGTCAACGTGTTCTGCGCGGAAACGGTAAAAAAGGTATGCTTTCATTTGTTACGTAACGTTTCAAATGCCTCAACACTCTCGCTTGCAGCATGAACCATTTATAATCTTTCACCGAGTATTCCTTGACTAAATGTACAAGTATATTTGAACAAATCTTATGAAAGTCGGCGTAAATCTTTTGAATGCATGTGCTCCGCGGCGCTTGACTCGGAAGCATCTCCCTCACAAAACCTGATTCTCGACGCGTCGCCCGTCTCATAAGATTACAGAGGCTTTTGGAACGGTCACAATCAAACCTCGCATCATAGAATCAGCAACGCCCACGAAAAAATTAAAACAAAGTTATGAGAAGAAAAAAAATGAGTATCTCGGCTAGAACTCGGATTTTACTGGGGTTTAACCTTGTGGAAAGATGTAGGGTGAAGTGAATTGTGTTGAATTCAGTTTGCAAGCAGGGAAGCAGTCAGAGAAGCCAGAGGAAAAAGTCTACCCACTGCAGTCTTCACCCGGATATCTCCATTTTCATTAAGCCATGATGAGTCCCTGGAGTCGCGGGGTGGAGAAGATTAAAAGTCTTATTTCCCCAAATGGTCTTTAGCGTCCACTTTCTGTATTTGCTCGAGATTCACTGCTGCTAAAGTGCATTTTCTAGATTAGAGATGGCCCGATATTTGGAAGAACGCTATTAAAGAAATCATTGGCGTCCTTCTCATAACTAAGGGTACCAACGATATGAAAGTTATAGGCGTACACCGTCAGTGAGAAATTCATCAGGTAGCGAAGGGTTAATAAGGGCACAGAACGCTTGTTAATGACAATCGAACCCATCAGTAAAAAACTACCTTAGTACTGGATCTTGTGAGTGTGTCTCTCGCAACGAAAGCTTGCACGAAATTGTGTGCGTGTGTGTGTGTGTGTGTGTGTGTGTGTGTGTGTGCTTGTTTGTATGTTTGTGTGTGTGTTTGTGTGTGTGTGTGAGTGTGTTTGTGTGTGTGTTTGTGTGTGTGTGTGAGTGTGTTTGCACACATACACAAAAACACACAGACATAAACACACACACACACACACACAAATACACACACATACCCGCACGCACGCTAACAGACACACAAACACACACACACAAACGCACACACACACACACACACACACACAAACGCGCACACACACACACACACACACACGCACATACACGCACGCACGCACACACACACACAAAAACGCGCACACACACACACAAACACACAAACACACACACACACACAAACACACACACACACAAACACACACACACACACACACACACACACACACACACACACACACACACACCAGTAATCCATTCTGTCGTGTTATCGTGTTTTTATTACTTTTTTTTGGGCCTTCGTTCTGAATTCTATGTCATTAGATGACGCGTTATGCTCGACGGGGGAAATTGTCGGGCGCGGTGTGGAGGGCAAACGACACGTTTAGTTACACTGTAAGAAGTATCGTAGTAAATTCCACGAGTTGAACTATTTACAAGCCCCCAGTATTTATTGATTGAAAGAAGTACAACGCTCGGAACACAACATGGTGGCAGCGGTAAACTGTGAACTGTACGTGTGCTGAACTGAGATCCAAATCCAGTGTGAGTCTTGATGCGAACTTTCTAGAACCGGTTTCACGCGGTACAGGTCTAAGGAGTAACATTGAAGATGGGTCCGTTCAAGCCTCCAGAAAACTTCGACTTCAGCAAACCTACAGCATGGCCCGAGTGGAAGCAACGTTTCCAGAGATTCTTCACGGCCTCAAAGCTGCACAAAGAAGACGCGGAGGTTCAGATAAAAACCGCTGGCGCTGAAACTCCAGGTTTTGGCATTATAAAAAAAAGATCGGGTTCGAACCCGCAACCTCTCGAGAAAAGAGGGGGGAAAAGTAAGGTTCAAACCCGCAACCTCTCACGTATACAACAACGTGTGGGGTGGCTCTCTCTCTCTCTCTCTCTCTCTCTCTCTCTCTCTCTCTCTCTCTCTCTCTCTCTCTCTCTCTCTCATACCATACACACATAAACAAGAAGGGCAAAGTCCATACGACTCACATGCTTGACCTTGACCTTTACATGACATTGACCTTCAGGTGACCTTCAAGGTCAAGGTCAAACAAATAAACCTAGCAATGACATCATACACTAAGAAATGCTTTACACATTTTCCTACCAAAATACATGTGACCTTGACCCAAGGTCAAGGTCATCCAAGGTCATGCAACACAACGCTGTTAATTCAAGACATAGGAAGCACAATGGTGCTTATTGGCACTTTCTACCATGAGATATGGTCACTTTTAGTGGTTCACTACCCCATTTTGGTCACATTTCATAAGGGTCAAAGTGACCTTGACCTTGATGATATGTGACCAAATGTGTCTCATAATGAAAGTATAACATGTGCCACACATAATTATTAAGTTTGAAACAGTTATCTTCCATAGTTCAGGGTCAATGTTTCTTCAAAATATGTATACAATCCAACTTTGAAGAGCTCCTGTGACCTTGACCTTGAAGCAAGGTCAAGTCGCTATGTATGTTTTTGTACGCCTTGTCATCATACACCATCATGCCAAATTGGGTGTTAATAGACTTAATAGTTTTCGAGAAAAATCCAACGTTAAAGTTTTTTTACGGACGACAGGACGCCCGGACGCCCAGATGCCTGGACGGACAACACGGGTGACCTAGTATGAAAGTATAACATGTGTACTACAATGTTATGAAGTTTGGAAGAGTTATCTTCCATAGTTCAAGGTCAAGGTCACTTCAAAATATGTATACAATCCAACTTTAAAGAGCTCCTGTGACCTTAAGCAAGGTCAAGTCACTATGTATGTTTTTGTACGCCTTGTCAACCTACACCATCATGCCAAATTGGGTGTTGATAGACTTAATTGTCTCCGAGAAAAATCCAACGTTAAAGTTTTGTTACGGATTACAGGACGACCGGACGCCCGGACGGACGCCTGGACGCCCGGACGGACGACACGGGTGACCTAGTATGAAAGTATAACATGTGTACTACAATGTTATGAAGTTTGGATGAGTTATCTTCCATAGTTCAGGGTCAAGGTCACATCAAAATATGTATACAATTCAACTTTAAAGACCTCCTGTGACCTTGACCTTGAAGCAAGGTCAATCAAACTGGTATCAAAAGATAGGGATTACTTTGTCCTATATACCATATATAGGTCAGGTATCCAATCTTGAAAACTTCAGAGAAAATTGGGAAAATGTAAAAAATGGCTGTTTTAGACAACATTTACGGCCCCTGCGACCTTGCAAGGTCAAGTCACCATGTATGTTTTTTGACGCCTTGTCATCATACACCATCATACCAAATTGGGTGTTGATAGACTTAATAGTCTCCGAGAAAAATCCAACGTTGAAGTTTTTTTACAGATCCCCAAACGCCCGGACGCCTGGACGGACGAAACGGGTGAGTACATAGACTCACTTTTGCTTCGCATGTGAGTCAAAAAGAAGCTTCTGTGCGGATTTGAACCCGTACGCGCATCCCCTACAACCAGGCATGTCCCAGCAACAAAATATTCGAGTGAGCTAATCCATAAAGCTGTGAGGACCTCCAGTAACCTGGGGTGATAAAAAAATCCTTCTTTCTCCTTCACCAATGTCCAATCTCCTCAAAATTACGTCACGTTAGTCGATGTCAAATGATCACGTCACACATGCCAAAACTTCCCTTGAGTCGACACAGAGTTCCGTCCCTTGCCTTCTTTGCAACACCAAAACGTACAAAAGTCACTTTCTTTTCTAACCTCGATTCTGAAAATTTGATACATTCAATCGGATCTAACTTCCAGTAAGTGTGCAAAATGTCAAGGAAATCCGACCAGTAGATTTTGAGATATCAGTCGTTAAGTCGGGACTGACAGACTGACAGACAGACAGACACACAGACAGACAAACAGACACAGAGACAGACAGACAGACAGACAGACAGACTGTTACGAAACGCATACTTCCCTTTTTGATGTTGGTTGTTGTGTATTATGCAGTGGGTTGGGAAATGCCTGCCAAGCTGTTATGTAGGTTGATATTTCTGCCAAGCCAGTGCTAATAACGAGATTGGTGTGGTATGTGGAATTTCAGAAGGAAAATCGAACAGTGAACCTTGTTTTCCTTCTAATGGAGAAACGAACTTAGTAGAACGTTTGGGATGAGATTGAACTCATCTCGGTTTGCATTCAGCCATTGACCAATCTGCAGTGGACTTTTTAGAGGACAGACTAATGAGACAGCTCGATTATTGATCAATGGGAAGGTGACTGGTTGTGTGAACAGTTGATTGGTCGTTTAGTGTAATATCGTGACTCAAGACACCTTCCTACGATATGATTGGACGAGGACAGCAAGTAGACTTTTGCTGTTGTATAAAAACCCGTGTTATGGAATTATAGTGTGCCCCGTTCCAGAGTTTTCACAGGGACAGACGATATGATTACGGCGCCCTGTCTGAGAGAGTTCACGTGATGAACTAACTGTGAAAACCAATGAAGTGTCTTCCACTGGAAAGACAATGCCCAGTAGCCTACTTCAATTGTCTATGTGTAGACGAGGTGCTGGATGGAGTTGTGCCCGCACTCCTGCATCGAGAGAGAGACCACGCTTAAGGTATCTCAAGTTCCCTTCTCTGAAAAATTCCCTTTCCTATGTGAATTGCACCCCGTCCTCCCTGTATTGAGGAAATGACCGCAGAGATTCTCCGATGCACGCGAAGACGCCTGCGAGAAAATTCCTGCTGTCTCCCTTGCCTTGTCGACTCAGCCGATATCACCTCGCCCGCCTGCCTGCCAATCACGTCCAATAAAGTGATGTCGTCTGCTTCATCTTCTCCCACCTGTCCACGTATCGTCGCCTGAGCCTCTACATCTCCTGGTGTTCAAGTTCAAGTCAAGACTTCAGTCTCCTCTACGAGAAACGAGAATAAGGTCTGCCTCCTCTCCCTGCGAGGCAATCTCATGTTTCATCGTGTGTTGTGAAGTGCATTCGTAAACGGATATCCCTCGCCTCCAATTCCCCCTCCATTGTTGTGATTCATTCATAAGGCGAGCGTGAGCGTGCTCGCAGCGGATTGGCTGAACTCCACAAGTCACAGATAAGTACTGGTTCACTCTGGCTTGGCAGGCCGTTTTCTTTTAAGTATTGTTTATTTTTGGGAAAGGTTTATTTTAATTAGCAATGCGTTTCAGTATCTCCATGACTTATTGAATATTGTGTAGAAAATTTCACTCATGACCAATTTGTTTATCATTGATTAAAGCTATTTCTGAAGTTTGATTTCGGTATCCCATTCCTCATTTGTGAACGTACGTCATCGTTGTCTGAATGGGGACTGGAAGGTGGCAAGTAGATAATGCAAGTTATCCTAGACAATTAACGAACCAAAGAAAAGATTAATCATCTTATTACTACTTGTAACACAGACACACAGACAGACAGACAGACAGACAGACAGACAGACAGACAGACAGACAGACAGACAGACAGACAGACAGACAGACAGACAGACAAAGATGTGAAGACCTCCAGTAAACCTGGAGGGATAAGTTTTCTTATATACGTCATGGCCCAGACACAGAGAAGATTCAGACGTCATTTCATTTGTCTGAAGAACAAGGGAAAGTCTACGCGACTATTCTAGAGAAATTTAATGACTACTTCATTCCGCAAGTAAACGTCATACATGAAAGGGCCAGGTTCCACTCGCGCAACCAGAAGCAGGGGGAGACCATAGAAGCCTACGTGAGAGATTTGTATGATCTGGCAAAGCTAGCACAGATACAGAACAAAGATGAAGCAATCAGAGATCGTCTTGTCCTTGGAGTTCTTGATCGCGAGCTCTCAGAAAAGCTCCAACTGATACCAACACTAACACTCCAAGATGCCATCACTGCAGCACGGCAGTATGAGCAAGTAAAGACACAGCTCACAGAACAACGCCAGACCATTGATGCAGTCCACAGCGGCATTGGTGGCCATCACAGCGGCGGTCGGCGCAGCAGTTACAACGGTAGTCGAGGTGACAGATCCGGCAGTCATCCACAGGGCGGCGGCTCTGGCCATAGGGGCGGCGGTCAGCAGAACCAGCATGCCAGTGGCAGTTCACGCGGCCGTGGAAATCAACACTTCTCGCAGAGAGGGAGAGGAGGTTACTCATCATCATCATCATGCTCAAGATGTGGTCGTCACCATAGCAACACAGAAACCTGTCCTGCACAGGGAAAAAGGTGCAGAAACTGTTCAAAGCTAAACCACTTCGCAGCAGTATGCAGAAGCAAATCGATGCACTCAGTGGAAGAGCACCACTACGACTACTACGACTACCAGTATGAAGAAAGAGGAGGAGAAGAAGAGGACGAAGTACACAGCGTGGCACAAGAAGAAAGCTTCATTGAGCCAGTGAACAGTGGGACCAGCAACAAACCACCGTGGACTACAGTCTTGACAGTTGAAAACAGCAAAATCACGTTCAAGATCGACACAGGGGCCGACGTGAGCGTCATTTCGGCAGCCCAGTACAACAAGATGAGTCCACGACCACAGCTACAGAAATCTAACACGATTCTGCGCAGCGCTGGCGGCGTGATGGAGTGCCTGGGACAGTTCGAAGCAGTCACCAGAGTCCACGATAAGCCATTCCCACTTCGGATCTTCGTCGTGAATTCGAAGACCGACAATCTTCTCAGCCGAGAAGCGTCAACAAGGATGGGTCTCGTAAAAAGAATCGACACCATCGACAGGCTACCCTTCGGTGCACTGGATGAGAAACCAGTCGATGATGTACAACCCCAGTGAAAATATTGCTGAGAGACGATGTACAACCTTACAGCCTACACACAGCGCGCAGAATACCAATACCACTGTTGGAGAAAGTCAACAAAGAGTTGGCCAGGATGGAAGCCAAAGGCATCATAGAAGCAGTGACTGAACCTACAGACTGGTGCGCTCCCATCGTACCAGTACTGAAAAAGTCCGGTGACGTGAGGATTTGCACAGATTTCAAGAAGCTCAATCTGGCTGTGAAGCGGGAGAGGTACATCCTTCCAACCCTCGACGACATTCTGCACAAGCTATCGGGGTCAGCGTTCTTCAGCAAGCTCGACGCGACTTCAGGCTTCTGGCAGTTGCCTCTCGACCCTTCGACAGCGAAGCTCACCACGTTCATAACCCCAACATCCGGGAGATATTTCTACAAGAGACTCCCTTTCGGAATATCCTCAGCGCCTGAGATTTTTCAACGCACAGTCGAAAACATCTTGAAGGATCAGAGCAACGTCGTCTGCTTCTTCGACGACATCCTCGTCTA
>JAWQFJ010002842.1:110297-117797 GCA_034096865.1 Theodoxus fluviatilis
ACTAGTGTACCCGCAGAGTTCACCAACAAATCAACATTCTTCCTTCGCATTAACCCAGTTACAGAAAGAACCGCAAAGTAGCACGCAACTGTCCACGATTAGTATTGCCTTTTTAATGAATGTATTACGCCCAGTGATGTGATCAGCATTTGAGGACAGCTTTTCGTCTCGTGATGAGAAGTTATGATGTCCATTTCGTCGACGACACAGAATGTCAGGAAAACCATCCTGGTGCCATTTTCCATTATTCTCACCGCGTTCCTCGCAGGCACTGCGTCTTGTCTTGACACTGCGTAGACTTCTGCAAGCGCTGGTGAACGTGTGCGATGGATCTGCGCCGACGGGCCTTGCACTCTGGGTTCTGGTAGAGCCATTCCTGTGGCTATTACAGGCTGTGTAGCTGCTGTCTGACCACAAAGCGTCGTGATTAACACGGCCATAAATTTCTGCTTCAGCAGCAGAATCCCCGAAAGTGAAGACATCATTACTTATGACATCATTGTCCGTGGGCAATCTTTTCATCATCACAGACGTTTTCTTTTCTTTTCTTTCACCATGTTCCTGTGAGTCATGCCATCCCGAGTTGGCTCATTAGAGGAAAGCAAACGACGGACACGCCATTACGCCAAAAACGACATGTCAACAGTGACCCGGAACTGGTGGGTACAGAAGATTTTTATGTGAACGTGAACTTTCCTCCATAGAAAGACCATTAGCTAGATACAACCAAGACAAGCAAACGGCCTGTGTGACTCACACGTATTCACGTACAAACCTGGACTGAACTGCTTATGTTTACGGAGGATGCCATCTTTCAAAAATCGGAGGAGGGAAATTGGAGAGGGGTACTTTGGACCCATTCGACTTAACGGCGAAGACCCGAGCGCTCGTATGTTTATTTTTTCCGAAATCAGTTAAAAAAACACAGACTTTGACATGGATACAGCAAAATAGATCATGCCTGTGTAAGAAAGATGTTGCCAGGAGTTCTGGAAATGGTTTGGAGAAGGAGGTAGGGTTTTAGTGGGAGGGAGGGAGGGAGGGGGGGGATGGGTAGGCCAGGCCGTGCGGTGTGTGTTTGGGCCTAAATACGATGGCAGTGGCCGAATTGAGAATCTATAGTGCACATAAGTACCAACACTCTCGTATCCGGGTCCCTATGAATTATTCGTGGGTGGAGTAATCGTCTCTCTCTCTCTCTCTGCTCTCGTCTCTCTCTTCCTCTCTCTTCCTTTCTTCTTCTCTCTTCTCTCTGTGCTCTCTATCTACTCTCCCCACTCTTGTCTCTCTCGCTCTCTTCTCTTTCTCTTTCACTCTCTGCTTCTCCCTCGTCGTCTCGTAGTCTGCTTGATTCCTGCTATTTTTGATTATATCCTATTCGGTCTCTCTTTCTCGCCAGTCCCCTCTCTCTTTCGTCTTTCTTCTCTCTCTCTCTCTATGCTCTCCTCTTTCTCTGCTTCCTCTACTCTCTCTTCTTCTCGCTCTCTCGCCCTCTCTCCGCCCCTCTATCTCTCTCTCTCTATATATATCTGTCTCTCTTTCTCTCTCTCTCTTTCTCTTTTTTTCTCTCTCTCCCTCTCTCTCTCTCTCTCTCTCTCCCTCTCTCTCTCACTCTCTTTCTCTCTCTATCTCTCTCTCCCTCTATCTCTCTCTCACTCTCACTCTCTCTCTATCTCCTTCTCTCTCTCTCACTCTCTCTCTGTCTCTCTCTCTCTCTCTCTCTCTCCCTCCTCCCTCCTTCGGCATCAATCAAAGCAGAACTTCACAGTCCGCCACAGCACCGAAGTGCTCCATTGACAAATGCAACCGACCATCAAGGACATTTGCTTCAGCCAAGGCAAACACATTCACATCACCACGGCTGCTTCCGCTCTCTCCAAGACAAGTCGGTGTACAAGCATAACGCGCCAGTTGCACAATGCGCTGAAGCGGGAAGCCGATGCCACTATCACAGGGAGTTACGAGGTACTGAAAAGGGGAGAGCAAAGCGTGTGCAAACAAGAGTAGCGGTGGAGGTGTGACGGATGAAGAACCAGACCATGGCGCAGAGGAAGACATGGCAATGGACGTGGTGGAGGAGGAAGGAAGGGGAGGGGGGGGGGGGAGAGAAAAAGAGAGGGGGTGGGTGGGTAGGGATAGTATTGGATAGGCACCAGGCCTGTTGTAAGGGAAGGCAAATATCGGCTTGTTGCACGATAGCATTCTAGTTCACTAGAGGCTTCGCCTACAGGCGAAAATGTCTCTAGCCCAGTTGACATCACGTGATGGAAGGTATTCGTCCGAAATATGCAATAGAGGTCACACGAGAGGCTTGTGGAATAGCCGCTGCTCTCTTACATTCGCCGTTAAAGTAGTTCGAAGATGATTTTGCACACAACTCGTAACATACTCTTGCGGAGGCAATAAACAAGCTTTTATTCGATAAAATAAAATGTTTGTGTCGTAATGGAAACAATTTTTGACATATGAATGATTTCTGTAAAAAGTGGAGGACAAAATAGTATCAGAACGAACTATTTTTGGCGCAACGCTGTAATGCAAAGGGTCAAGTCTATTACGCATTCATTGCGAACTGTGCCAGAGTCAATACTGACTCGGGTTCACAGAATGGCACGATAGTACACTACATGTCTTTTCGACAGACAGATGGACGGACGGACGGACGGACGGACGACGGACGGACGAACGGACGCGCGGATGGACAGACGGGGAAATACGGAGACACACACGCGCGCGCGTGGTAGGAAGGTGACTGCATGTGTATGAACATTCGCGCACGCAAGCGTGTAAACATATGCACACGCTACTCACAGACATGCAGACGAACGGACGGACGGACGGACGTACGAACGGACGAACTGACATAGATACACAGACAGGCACACAGACAAACACACAGACAGACACACAGGCGGATAGATAAACACACAGACAGACACACACACACACACACATGTGGACAGACAAACAGACAGACAGACAGACAGACAGCGGCAGAGATAGAGACAGACAGACAGACAAACAGACAGACAGACAGACAGACAGACAGACAGACAGACAGACAGACAGACAGACAGACAGACAGACAGACAGACAGACACACAGGCAGGCAGACAAAGCAAGCGCGCTTACACACGCACACAGACACACAAAGACACATAAATGGGTACAAGTATAAAGTATGATTGCATCCCTAAAATCCGTGTTATCCATGCAGAGACTTACAAAATAGCTATCTTAAACAATTAAGTATTTAATCAGTCCTACAGCGAATATATCACCTTTCAGCTTCAGTGCAGTTTTTGTCGAAATGTTAGGTGCGCATAATTATGTCGATCAGCTCTAGCTCATTTGAAGAGAAGACGGGCTGACTCGGTCTTCAGCGAGAGGTTATTTCTCACTTTTTCGCGCACTCGCAACTCATGTCTATGGAGCTAGCGTAGCATGACAAACCGCAAGGCATTAGCGTGCGTTAATACGCCTGGGGCCAAGCACATTCCTACAGTGTCTGACTTCGGACTGCTTTGATCGGTCGGGTTTGCCTTAAAATGTAGCCGTAATCGCTCAAGCCAGCTTTGGACCGGGAGTTTTTCTATGCCTCTCAGTGCCTTCCAATCAACAGCTGGTTTACGTTCTCTAGCAGGAGTCTGTATCACTCCCACTTTTTAATCTTCTTTTTCTTTCTTCCCTCGTCTCACTTTCTCCTCGCAAGAGTGGCTGTGAGATTGGTTTGCTAAGTTCGGGGTTGATGTATGATATATCGCTTCACACGCGGAGCACTTCAGACTCTTGCACTGGGTGTCCCCGAAATGTCCTGCCTATCTATAGAGACGTTCTAAGTGGATCGAGGCAAGAAAATAGAACCAAGAGGTCCAACATCTGGATTCATATTTAATTGGTTTGATGTGAAGCCACACTGTACCGAGAACTTAGTACTTTTTTCAATATGTTTCCAACGTGGATGATTGCTAAAGAGCAGAAATTAGAAATGAGTGCGACAACGTGTTAACAAGAATTCGAACAGAAGCAACCTCACACAGCCCACACTTTTCATTAGTAACGTTTACTTTGTATTGTAAACAATCTCCGACTCCATCGATCACATCAAATGCCTCATTATACTTAACTATCTTTGCGTGATTGTAGAACTGATTGAGATCCAGCCCTCGTGAAAGTGCAAGCTAACAGTCCGTTTGAAAAGGTCACGGCACTGAGCACGCTTAGTTAAATCTGTCATTCGATCTGTTGAAAGCAGCGCGGCGTTGAAGGTCGCAGTATTCGCCAATCTGGTTTCGGGCTCGCTCATGGGCCCGACCGTTTCCATTCTAGTCCGCACAAGCGGCGTGATACAGAAGACCTGTGGGCACAGGACAATTCCTCCGGTGACATAAAACGCAAATGGAGGCAATTCCAGCCTGATGAGACAGGGCTGCTGTAGTGGGCACCCCAGATCTTTCCCTCCACTGGAAATTGTTCAGGCCGTGAGAAGTCTTTGAGGTAGGACGGAGGGCGACTAGCTACAGGTCTCCTCACCTTACATGCAGTCGAACGCCATCGACGCCTCGACAAAAAGTCTGACTAATTACCTGCCACATCTGTGGCTGTCAGTCTCCATGTCCAAGTGGGCCTGCGTGAAGGTCGTAGGTCCAAACGCCCATAGCCTCTAGCAGGAAAGGCTTGCTTCATGTCTTTCCTTCCGAAAAGACTCCCATTAGAAGGATCGTCTGGTGATGTCCTCATCACTTTTCCATCTCACACACGATTATGTACACGCTTCCAAGGAGCCTTGAGGTGACACTTTTCAGTGGCTTGACCAGTAATGGTACATGGTTTTGCTGCATGCTTTACAGTGCGAGTGTGACTAGAGTGACACGGGAGGTGAAGGTGCGGCTAATTCTGATGTACGAGAAAAGAGTGCAAACATTGTGCAGTCATTTCCGACCAATTAGTTACAATAGGTGAGGAATTATGGTGACGGTAGTGGTAGAATAAAAATATGAATGGGAGCAGAAAGAGAAGAAAGGAACAAGAGTAGAAGCAAAAGCAGAAGCATGAAGAGCATGAGCAGAAAATGCAGGAGCACGAACAAAAGCGGGAGCAATAGTAATTACAAGAGGACCAACAGAAGCAAGAGGAGCAAGAGGGGAAGCAGCAGCAGAAGGAACACGACGACGACAACGCTGACGAATTTCAGTAGGAGGAATAAGTCGACGAGGAAGTAAAGGAAAAGAATAAGGAAGTAAAGGGAAAAGAATAAGGATGTAAGGAGAAAAGAATAAGGAAGTAAAGGAGGAAAAGAAGAAAAAGAAGGAGGAGGAGGAGGAGGAGGAGGAGGAGGAGGAGGAGGAGGAGGAGGAGGAGGAGGAGGAGGAGGAGGAGGAGGAGGAGGAGGAGGAGGAGGAGGAGAAGGCAGGAGGAGGAGAAGGCAGGAGGAGGAGAAGGCAGGAGGAGGAGAAGGCAGGAGGAGGAGGAGGAGGAGGAGGAGGAGGCAGGAGGAGGAGAAGGCAGGAGGAGGAGGAGTACATCAACATGGAAGAAAAGAATAAGACCACAAATTAGGAAGAAGCGGCAAGGAATAATGTGAAGAGCAGGAATATAAGAGGGGAGCATCTGTAAATGAGCAGAATGGGAAAGAGGAGAAGTGTGGAGCTGAGAGGTAACAGTGACACAAATGGGGAAAAAGAAAAAGAGGAAAGGTAGAAAAGTATTTCATGAATATCATGTTAAAACTGCTTTTACACTCGTCCATATATCTCAAAATGGAGATGTAAAATCTATACACCGTGAATATTCATTCGTCATGAAAAGGTCATGGAGTTTTCATAAACCAAATACTAGTAATAGGGTAGTCCAGTAATGGACGTGCTTGGTCAAAGAGATGTTGAAAGGTCTTTTACTGAAATAGTAATGCCTAAAGACTCTTTGTTACGGCCAGTTTGCTGAGGGTTCCGAAAGATATATATCGGGAGCGCAGCGTGTTCTTATGCGCCTTTGCTCGTTTGATAACAGTAAGTTGTATACTTCACGCTCAGCTCTGTACCAAAACTCCAGTACAGGCGTCTATCCCGAAATCCATACATGCTGTTACAGACGGCGCTGTACCGCATCTGAGCAAACTTGATTACGCCCAGAGCAGGCCATCCACCACAAGCCGTCACAGTCAATCAGCTCAGCTGTGGCGCTGGAGATGGTGCCGAAAGAGTCGCGGGGCATGAGATTCACACATGCCAGAGAAAGGTAGGGAGAAGGGGTGAGGAGAAGGCGTATCGAGTTTCTCATGCAAACATGGCTAGGCTTTTGTGTTTCCCTTTCCACGAGCCACAGAAATGCATCTGCCCACGCAGGCGTGAGTGATATAACACCTGATGCGCTCTTGCTGAAGACAAACACAAGCCTCTTGAAACGAAAGTTTGCAGGTAACGCTGCCCTAACAAGCAAATGCAAGCACATGTTCAGTAGCAAAACTGGCAAAATATATTGTGGGTTGGATTGCTCGAGTGGCAAGTGTTTTCGGTTCTTAATTGAGGGATGCCCAACACTTTTCCACTCTGTCGTTAGAATTAGATTTTCTCGGATATTTACTTCCTCTCATGTATATCCCTTTCTTTTATGGTATTTTCTACTTCTTAGACTGCTGCAGTTGCAGCAAAAACCACTACGTTCTCCTGCCATTGCTCTTCTTGTTCAGCTGCTGTTGCTCCTCATCCCCTACACTCCTTTCTTTTGCTTCTGCTTCTTTTCCAGCACTTCCTCCTCTTCTAGCACTTGCTTTCTTGCTCCTGCTCCTTCGCCTCCTACTCCTCCACTCATGTTACTCTAACTCCAGCTCCTGCACTTCCACCTGCTCCTGCTCCCCTCCCGCTCCTCCTCCTCCTCCTCCTCCTCCTCCTCCTCCTCCTCCTCCTCCTCCTCCTCCTCCTCCTCCTCCTCCTCCTCCTCCTCCTCCTCTCTCCCCTCCTCCTCCTCCTCCTCCTCACCTCCTCCTCCTCCTCCTTCTCCTCCTCCTCCTCCCCCCCCCCCGCCTCCTCCTCCTCCCTGCTCCTCCTCCCCTCCTCCTCCTCTCCTTCCTTTCACTGCTGTTTCCTTCACACCACTGGTCATTTTCCCTCCTGACTATGCTTCCTACCCCCTCCCTAGACGTGATCTGTCTAGAGTGAAACAAAAGCTGACCTGAAACTATATAAATTCTAGCAGTGCCTGGGGGGTGTCTGCGGAATGTCACCATGGACACGAAACTCCAGAATTGCCAGAAGCTGAGTGGTGGCCTGGACATAGGAGAGATCAAACAATGTGATGTATCGGTATGCATGAGAGTCAGTACACACAACAGGTGTAGTCTGCAGAGTAGCCCAATAGAAAGACCAGATGTAGCGAGTTCTACTTATCATATTTCTACGAGAATGACTCCCCATTACCACTTCCCACACTGTTGCTTTTGCAGAGTTTCCACGCGCTGTGCTTTCATTCACATCAGCTTCATACCATCCAAATCACTGCTAC
>JAWQFJ010002842.1:120297-147797 GCA_034096865.1 Theodoxus fluviatilis
ATGTTAGCACATGTATATGTTTGTTACCCCTACCCCCACCCTCAACTAACACACACATACACACAAACACACCCGCACACACACACACACACACACACACACACACACACAGAGTTAAATATATAAGTTTAGGAATAGTTTGCTGTATCATCTTTCTCTCAACATGCACACTGACTTCTGCCTCGTGAAACGCCATCACGTGACTGAACTGTCGGCCAAAGCAATACGTTACCAAACACCAAGCAGGATTTTTTTCTGGTCCTGTCACATTGTGTCGGTGGAGGGAAATTTTTAAATCTAATCCATCAGCACCCTTTGTAATCAGAGGTGCGTAGATATCATCGAGAGCTCTGAAGCGTGGCACAACATCTCTTCCATTACAAGTTTTACCACTGCCGGTAATGATGAGACCACCATCATCCGATGGTAAAGATAAGATTGATGAGGATAATGCTGTGATGCTGATATTCATAAGATTGATGTACTTTCGTCTCTTCATTTTTTTGTTTTTCTCTGTCATTTTGTCCTTCTTGTGATTTTTTTAGACCGAATAAACTGAAGAAAAAAAAAAGAAGAAAAAAAAGTTTTACCACTGCCCACATCGTGTGGGTTGGGGTTTAGATAAGATTCACCGCGTCTCCCTAGAGGATTCGTAAGAGGCGAAAAGCTAGGGCAATCCAGACTTGACTTGCTCCTTATACAACTAGCTTTAGTGATTTTCGTAATCAATGGCCTTACATAGCATACAAAGGTTGAGAGGCCATAAATCCTATCTCATTTATGTAGTCTTTCTTACCCCTCCCCATCCAACCACTCTGCACCCGCTTCCCTCCTGTCAAATGCATTACTTCAACTGAAGTTGAGGTAGCCGGAAAATATTCGATCACAGTTTTACATGAATTTCCTTACTCAATTGTTTATCATGATGCGGACAGTATTTTCATGCAAAATTAATTAGCGACTGTCATTTTTCAACAAGGAGATGTGTCCAAATCCATGAAGATAGCAGTAGATTTTAGCTTAACTGAGTGGCTTCATCGCCTCAGGAAATGTTTATACATCATTATCATGATCATTCGTGCCCTGGCTTCGAAGTCATTGTAATCATCTTGAAAATGTGTTTCCCTTCCCTGTCATCAGAGAAACATGAAACAGCAACCGAGAAAAGAACGTCGTGTTTGCTAGTATGAGCTTTTTTTTAATTGGCACGCCATGATTTTATTCAGAATATTAATGGGGGGGAAAAAGAGAGGAAAACTTACACCACGCTTTCTTCTAAACACTCTGTTTGGTGGTACGGACATGATCTTATCAGGATATCGACTTTTCTCACACATGAAAAACAATGAATATCGAGCTACTCGAAATGACAACATTCTTAACGGGGCAAAAACTGGTCTGTTTTCAAAGTACTAGATCATAGATGCCACTCCTACGGCTAAAAGTCGAAGCTCACCTTTTCTCGAAATGGTTCTAATGTGTGCCCATCATCATTGAATGTTGCCGTTGCCCTCTCCTTCAATTTCGGCCAATTTCCACCAATTGTCTACAACCAGAATGTAAACCATAGGAATATCACTTAGTTTTTGTTTTTCATCTGTACAAAGAGGAATCCACATTTCTAAGAGAAAAAGAAACGCTAAGCAATTTGTTCCATCTGAAACTACTTTTCTGGCGATTCGCCGCCTGTCAAAACAAACTGTTAAAAAAGTGCACCGGAAATAATCATTGTCAGCAAAAGAAACAGTCCTTAATCAGACTCGGTACACGATGATGATTAATGAGATTCGACAGCTTTCAAAACAAAATGACAGCTATTCCATGCCATAACACCATCCATAGGGGTTGGGTGGGAGGGTGGGTGGGTTGGGGAGGGGGGAATGTGTTTCCCTGCGGACATATGTTTTCAGCAATGTCGGTTCTGTACAAGAACGGCCATTGTCCTTGTGCACCTACCTATATGTTGTAGTCAACCTCAGCTCATTCAAGATGAAAATGATTCGTTCAGTGTGGATGGTATGTAATGTGTATGACGTAAATTGCATACGATATACACATGGAGCCGACATATTTCCTTTACCTCCATTCATTTTCTTCCGTTGACAGAAACGATCAGAAAATTGCTAAACATTCTGTCAGAGAGTAATTTCTCATTTCTATACAGTTCAGTTCATGCACCTTTTAACCTCTTATATAGGTCACTGCCTGTGCTGTCGAAGCTGGAGAAACCGTAGATAATGGCCATTTCCTATATGGTCAAAACGCGATTCCACATGCTCGCTCCAACAAACATTATCTTTAGCATCTTTCCTGGACTGGAATACGATACTCTTTTCCCACACTCTTCGGGAAACCATGGACACACTGGTTTTACATTTCCTTCCTCACATCCTCACTCTCGTCTCTCTATAGGAAGTTGGGAGTGCCCGACTAAAGGGCTTGAAGCTGGCTTTACATAGACTCAGAACATTTCTGTGATGCAACACCCTGTTCAATAAATGAAACAGGGCCAAAACGTAAGGATAGATAATTGATCATTTAGCTAAGTTTCTACTTATAGTGTCCCTCTTATTTAGATGAGTATAACATTCCGTTTGTATCACACACTGTTTATCATACTTTAACAAATCGTATGACCCAACCAAATTCAAGGAGGGAGCAGTTCTCTATAATCGAAAGGCACTTTGATATCAGACAGATTTTTAAAAGAAGGGGAGAAATGGATCAGTCTAGACACGAGGTTCTGGCTGCAGGGCACAAGACAAATGGACTGGTCTAGCAAGAATTAATTTCGGAGCAGCATCGAGCGCTCCTTTCTACGAGCTCAATCAGACCAGCAGATTTGAGGGGTCGACGGTCAGGCGTGTTGTCATAAAATGGAAAGTATACTTAAGGTAACTTGAGTGTCTACCCGAAGACGACGTGGTCATCCATTCAGATGCTGAAAATAGCCTTCTCGCCATCAAAACTCGCCAACCCCTCGGTCAACCCGTGACTCCTTTCCATTCATGGTGCCAGTGTTAAATGCAGAGTACGGTGCCCATGCTTGCAGCATCGGTTTGATAAATCGGGTCAATTTGCTGATGGGCGTGTGTGATAAAGTACACACCGCGGACAGAAAGAGTTAGAGACTGGGATGTTTTGTCGCGGATTTGGACGTCAGTTTTATGCAGCATGTGTGTATGGAGAAGCTTGCTATCGACCGTTCCGGTGTGCCGAGTCGTATTTGCATTTACGCATTTTTTACTACTTGTGTCAACAGACTACTCCCCACCCCCACATCCCCATCACCATGAGTGTGTGTGTGTGTGTGTGTGTGTGTGTGTCTGTGTCTGTGTGTGTCTGTGTGTGTGTGTGTGTGTGTGTGTGTGTATGTGTGTCTGTCTGTCTGTCTGTCTGTGTGTATGTGTGTGTGTGTATGTGTGTGTGTGTGTGTGTGTGTCTGTGTCTCTGTGTGTCTGTGTGTGTGTGTATGTGTGTGTGTGTGTGTGTGTCTGTGTGTGTGTGTGTGTGTGTGTGTGTGTGTGAGTGTGTGTGTGTGTGTGTCTGTGTCTGTCTGTCTGTGTGTATGTGTGTGTGTGTATGTGTGTGTGTGTGTCTTTGTGTGTGTGTCTGTGTGTGTGAGTGTGAGTGTGTGAGTGTGTCTGTGTGTCTGTGTCTGTCTCTCTGTGTGTCTGTGTGTGTGTGTGTGTGTGTGTGTGTGTGTGTGTGTGTCTGTGTGTGTGTGTGTGTGTGTGTGTGTGTATGTGTGTGTCTGTCTGTCTGTCTGTCTGTCTGTGTGTGTGTCCGTCTGTCTGTCTGTCTGTGTGTCTGTGTGTGTGTGTGTGTGTGTCTGTCTGTCTGTCTGTCTGTCTGCCTGCCTGCCTGCCTGCCTGCCTGCCTGCCTCTCTGTCTGTATGTCTGTCTGTCTGTCTGTCTGGCTGGTTGTGTTTCTCTGTCTGCGTGTGTCTGCATATGTGTCGGCATGTGTTTGTCTGTCTGCGCGTCTGTCCATGTCTATCTTCATAGGAAAAGCTCGTATATTTTCAGGAAGAGATTGGCTAATATCATGTTGAACTGAGATTGGATGATAATATTTGGTGAAATAAAAGACGTTTAAATAGTTTTGAGTTGTGTTTATACGCACAGTAAAATGTTGATGTAAAGGATATTATTGTATCGTTTAAAGTGTTACATTCCTTCATCAAGCCATGAGCTTGCAAGGATGTTGTAATGATAATATATGTGAAATATTTATACTAAACTTAGTTGTGTCAGTAAACTATCGAATAAAAGATTTAATACATTTCCTACTTGTTTCCCGTTATCATGCTTACTTATGCAGAGATTACGTTGTTCAAATGGCTGTCATATTGTGTACATTTCTATGGACAAAAGCTAAAGTTCAAACACAAACTATTTATTCCAATACCGGTGAGTCTTAGTTTTGAAAATACACTGGAACAATACTGCAGTAGCGAAGCACGCTACAAAATTGCTTCCTAAATATATCGATACAGCTTGGAAAGGCGGTCAGAAATTATTTTGAATTACCATGTGGAGCTCTTTAGGTATAACTCTTGATGCAATTGTATGGAGAAAATTAATGCCGTCCGAATGTTCGTAATGAAATGATCATTTGTTCTGAAGAAAAAAAATGACTATCATAATTTCATTTTAAAGTTTGTATTCCATTGTCGTCTGGTGATGCGCATTCATTTCTGACCCGCATCATTACGTATCTTTGTAGTTTGCTCATGCTTAGAAAGACTTGCTCTCAAACTTACAACATAATTTAGGTTGCTGGTTTGAACACCTTCCAGCTAAAACTATTTTCGAAATCGCTACAGTGCGAGGAATACCACCTGACTGTTTAGTCTGGGGTTCCCCATCAGACTAGTTCCTTTAAAGTGCTTCCTCCCGCATCTTCCTCAGAGCCGTAACGGCATGAGCAAAGAATGAAGCATCTAGGAAGGGTTTGCCTCAGCGTGACCGTCCGAGAGAGTGAATTCCACAGTGTTGTAGCACGAGGGCGCATCTAGATTATAAACGTACAAGTGCATTTGACCCTTTAAGGACAAGGACAGTAGAGCACAGACCTGCATAAATGACTGAGACGACGAGCATGATCGGTTCTCTCCGAGCGTGCAGAAAAAAAATTAAAATGCATTTCATTCCGATCTCTCATTCTGTAGTTGGCACTGGGGGGTGGGGGTGGGGGTGGGGGTGGGGGTGGGGGTGGGGTTGGGGGTGGGGGTGGGGGTGGGGGTGGGGGTGGGGGGAGCATTACATGATCACTGTCCAGGACAGCTGCAACCTTATTCATGTAAAACTCATCCTGTTTCGAAAAATAATCCAAAAAAGTTCATGGATACAGAAAAATATCCTGAAGAATGTGAATATATGTAACTTTTCTTTTTTCAGTGTGTAAAACATTCTTCGCAAAAGTGAGTTAATTTGTTACTCGTTTCAAAAGGAATTAGAGTCTGTTCGAAGAAGGAAAAAATGTATACAGAGGTATCAGAATGCATGCTTCCATTTGGTTTAACCTCGTCAGAGCCGGTTTTGTCTACTTCAATGCAAAAGCATCGAATATCAAACAACGCGACACGACATTCACAATCTGAGTGAGCAGAAGGAGGAGGAGGAGGAGGAGGAGGAAGAGGAGGAGGAGGAGGAGGAGGAGGAGGAGGAGGAGGAGGAGGAGGAGGAGGAGGAGGAGGAGGAGGAGGAGGAGGAGGAGGAGGAGGAGGAGGAAAAGGAGGAGGAGGAGGAGGAGGAGGAGGAGGAGGAGGAGGAGGAGGAGGAGGAGGAGGAGGAGGAGGAGGAGGAGGAGGAGGAAAAGGAGGAGGAGGAGGAGGAGGAAGAGGAGGAGGAGGAGGAGGAGGAGGAGGAGGAGGAGGAGGAGGAGGAGGAGGAGGAGGAGGAGGAGGAGGAGGAGGAGGAGGAGGAAAAGGAGGAGGAGGAGGAGGAGGAGGAGGAGGAGGAGGAGGAGGAGGAGGAGGAGGAAAAGGAGGAGGAGGAGGAGGAGGAGGAGGAGGAGGAGGAGGAGGAGGAAAAGGAGGAGGAGGAGGAGGAGGAGGAGGAGGAGGAGGAGGAGGAGGAGGAGGAGGAGGAGGAGGAGGAGGAGGAGGAGGAGGAGGAGGAGGAGGAGGAGGAGGAGGAGGAGGAGGAGGAGGAAAAGGAGGAGGAAAAGGAGGAGGAGGAAGAGAAGGAGAGGAGGAGGAGGAGGAGGAGGAGGAGGAGGAGGAGGAGGAGGAGGAGGAGGAGGAGGAGGAGGAGGAGGAGGAGGAGGAGGAGGAGGAGGAGGAGGAGGAAAAGGAGGAGGAGGAGGAGGAGGAGGAGGAGGAGGAGGAGGAGGAGGAGGAGGAGGAAGAGAAGGAGGAGGAGGAGGAAGAGGAGGAGGAGGAGGAGGAGGAGGAGGAGGAGGAGGAGGAGGAGGAGGAGGAGGAGGAGGAGGAGGAGGAGGAGGAGGAGGAGGAGGAGGAGGAGGAGGAGGAGAAAGTGCCGTTTTAATAATGAGAAATACACATGGGTGAATGAAGTACCCAGTGGGTCTCAGCCTTTGTAAAGCTCGCAAACTTATTTAGTATTGATACATGGAAAAGATATAAATATCACTCAGATACTTTGATTGTATCACAGTGAATCTCTTTAAGAGTATATTGAAAGAAGAAGATCGGTGAATTTATTCTGATGTGAAATGACAAAGAGAGACAAATCTTAACAATGAGTGGACGGTGCTCATGGTCATGCCATGCGGGCCAAGAACTAGGCCAGTCAGCAGTATGCAGGATGGACACTGTGTTGAAAGACTGGGGGACAACACCATTAATGCACTGGCTATCCATCACTTGCAACAGCTTGGCGCCACTTAGTCTAAGGCATCTTGTTTGATGAAGACGTCCACATCTCTGAAAGGTTCATTCTACAGTCAATATGCACGGGATCTCCGAATGCTGCTGATCTGTAGATCACCCACTTGTCGTGAAAAGGAGCCCACTTGGGTTTCAATAGTCAGTAGGTGGATGAAATATCGTTCAAGGTCATTTGGTGTCAACTTGTTTGCTACTGGATGTGTCCAGTTACTCCTACAGTGATACTTTGCATCTAGAGCCGCGTATGAGGTCATGTACTCTTATGCATAGTGATGTTTGGGGAAATGATAGGTTTTATCAAATATTCCTGAAATTAATTGGAGATTTCTATTTTTGCCATAGTTTTCTGAAACTGATAATGATGTCAAATGCAGAGCGGGCCTCAAAACATGTCAAGTTCATGATTTTAACACAACTAGGACCGTGTCACATTAAGCCTATATGAATGACAAGAAGTTCCCTCATAACGTGAAAACAAATCTACATTAACGCAGAACATCTCATGATGCTAAGAATAATCATGAAACATGGGTAACGCCAATAAGTAATGTTTCACAACTCTGGCAGAACTCCTAGTTGTCATTGCTCTGCCCCAGAGAGCTCCCTCGATCATGCAGTGGAGTCCCGTGACAGCCTTTCACGTCCAGTCAGGGAAAGAAAACGTCGGTCTAGTCAAACTTAATGATCCAAGCAAGCTTTCAGTGCTTTGGCTTGTAACCAATGGCAAAGCACTCTATCCAGACCCGCTTTGGCTGCACAAGAATCCCAGCAGTCGCTACATGTGACGCTAAATGGAAATTGATACGTCAGGCAAAATCCTCGGTGTCCCCTGAGACTCCACACACAAAAATCAATACACACAGAAGCAAAACATCTCTCTGCAACTTCAAGTGGGAGCAGAAGTCACGGAACCAGGAAGAGGGGAGGACATAGCAAAGTATTCAAACAAGGAAGACTTACCTCCCTAATTGTCGCGACGTCGCTTCTCTGTTGGAACACTCTCTTCTCCAGGTTGGGGACTAGAAGATACTGGGGAAGCAGCGTCGTGGCCACAGTGCGTTGATCTTCTTTCCAGGACTACTGGAGAAGACGGCTAGATCCTGGGGTGGCAGAGACCGGTGGCACTGCTCGGTGGCAAAAGTGGGGTGAGGGCAGGAGACGGCGTCAGACCGTCAGGCGTCAGAAAGAGGAAGTAGGGGCAACTTTAGCAGACGTGGCTGGCACCACACCACTGCCGCCTCGCAGACTGGTTCCGCTGCTACGCCACTGGCGTTGGATCCTGGCCCACCCGCCCTAGCCACGTGTGTGCCAAGAACGCCTCCCCACCCCCTCTCTCTCCCTCTTTCTGGGCAGACCGAGACCTGCGCTCACGTCGCTAACGTCCACGTAGGAGCAGACCTTCCTAGCTTTCCAAGCTACGCTACGCCGCCACGCGACAAAAGCCTAGCCCCAATTCTCCACCCCCTGCCTCATAATCTCCTCCCCTCTCTCCACCCGCACTACGGAGTTCATGCTCCGGGCTCGGCACCCTACTGCTAGAGAAGGTTGGCTTGAATAAATGGGTTGAAGATAAGATGACGTGAAGGCAAGTTAGCGGTCGCAGGCGAAGTTGATAGGTAGGTAGGAAGGTAGGTAGTATGCCTGGAGGCGATGATGGAGAGAGAGAGAGAGAGAGAGAGAGAGAGAGAGAGAGAGAGAGAAGAGTATAGACAAACAAATAGACACAGAGACCGAGAGGATATTGGGATTCTATGATACGTACCTAAATCTTTGCGAGTAAACGCTAGCTAACGCCTTTTCGTCGGGCATAGTAACTAAGGCTGGAACCTCATTGTCAATAAAAGCTAGGTTATTAAGAAACTTCTCTCCCGCTGATATCTAATATGGACACAGAGGTTGCATGACCATCGCGCACAAACACTACTCGGTTACTAATACAACGCGCATTTCCTTACTCTTTCTGTTTCATGCATCTTTGCTCAGGAAAGGGCAATGAAAGAAATACGGGACATGGCTTTATTTAAGAGGGTATGGAGACTTAAAACAAATGACAGACTTCATAAGACAACCTAGGTTAAACATTTCTATATTACATATTAGCCAGCGTCAAGTCATTACTGATTTTTGCGCACAAGCTTATGGGGAATGTAAAAGTAACACTACTCTAAACCAACAGTAAACAGAAGAACGCAGCTGCTTCCAAGATGCAAAGAGGTTACTGGAAACAAAGCCTGGATGAGAAGAGAAGGAGATTGAGGGGTTAGGAGATGCATTGGGATGCGGTGTGAGGAGATTGGGTCGTTACAATCACCATGACCGCTTGCGTATTCTGTGTTCTGACGTCCCGTGCGGCTGCGTTCATAAATACTGTCAAACAGAGCTGCAGGTTGGGCGTGAGAAGGAAGACGAAAATGATAAATGAAAGCCGAATTTCGAACCACAGAGAGAGCGAGAGAGAAGAGGAAGCTGGAATGGGAAGAGGAAGACACAGTGGCCCATAAGTTTTGGGAATACCGTTTGTCTTGTTTGCCAGTGCTGTCATGAAGATTTCAGATTCGGTCATCGGCGACCACTGATCCGCAAAACACAGTAGGTAGACGCCTGGGCAATAAGAGCAAGATTCATGTAGAAATAAACGAGGTGCGTGGAATACACAATCCGATTGGCGTCAATGTGGGGGTTTGCTGGCAGTTGCCATTTGCACAGCAGCACTGAATGGGTTTCATAGTATACGGATACTCACTGTCGTCACAAAGTCACGAACACGTGGATTGCCCCGGCAAAATGCAAGAATCCATTTGAAAGAAATATCTTCTGGTTGATTCCATGTACCACATGCTGGGGACATATATACTCCGGAATTTCTAGTTCTTTAACCTGCTTATCTAGAGTAACTTGCACCTTCGTCCAGGATCTGCTGTCTATTTTGAGTTGACATAACGGGTGCATCGAATCCATATTATATCTCTCATCCTTTTTTGTAGAGCAGTTACTTCGTGTTATTGTCCTAAGTCACATAAATGTTTCTGACTGCGGGTTCACATCTAATCATGGTACTGTAATGTGTTCGTAGGAATTCTTCAGTCAGCAAACGGTGGGGACTGAGAACGGTCGCCTCTGCTTCAAATTCCTCGAGTGGAACCATGCGGCCTTCGGAATAGAAACGGACTCACTGTTCCCATCGAGTGGTCTTCCCGAGTGGAAACCGCCGGAATCGACATTTTGGGAGGCATCTGAAGTTGCTTTGGGCAGCACGCATCCCAGTGCTGAGAGAGAGGAGGATGGATTCCCACACAAGAAAGGTTACGCATCCCTGCAGCCTTAGTAGTGCACTTCCTGGCACAGAACGGCTGCCGGGATACGCACCATCTGTCAGCAACCCACTCGACACTGCAGTTTCCTCGCCCATGGCCTTCTGCTCTTCAGCGTCTCGTCGTTAGTGGTGTTTGTGAAGTAAACTCCTTATCCACTCATCCAGAATTCACACGGGTCTTCTTCCGTCTCCTCTTTCTTCCTCTCCTTCTCCTCCTCCTCTTCCTCCTCCTCAGATAATGCTAGTCTTTTTCTTTCTGGACTTCTTTGCGTGCAGACTGGGTACGGCGCTGCGAGCTGACTTCAGGCCGGACATGGTGGATTGGTGGGAGAGGAGATAACTTTTGCAGCAAGCTCCCTGGGCAAATTACTTTCATGTGTAGGGAGCTCCCCCAGGCACCGAGGCACGCGTCCTCCCTCATAAACGCTCTGTGGAATGGCTGGGACCCCCCATCGTCCTCGCAGACTTTGGCGTGATGGAACCTGCACGCGCTGCCCGCTGGAGACATGACGCATCAGACCGTCCATGGAATGCCAGCATCAACAGGGACTCCGCTGGGATGGAATCTCGCGGTCCAGCATCGGCCGTGGTTTTTGAGAACCACCCAAAGTGGTGGAGATTTTGATTTGTCTTTTGAAGCGATTTGCTGATCTGTAGGCTGCCTTGGTCCAGAGTTTCTGGGAATGAGAAAGATGGATCAAAGAATATTCCTTGGATTGCAATATCCGGTGTCTCGAAATCAAAGGGATTAAAGAGAAATCTGCCCTCAGGCTTTGTAAATTATTGCATGCAATTCCTATGGTGCCAAGGAGGAAGTACACAGCACATGGGGTAGGTTGTGTTGTGTTTCACTCGAGCAGATATAGCACATGCTTTATGTTCCCTCACATTTACATGTACAAGTATATGCGGAGTGTACTTATTCTGTCTATATCATGCACCAGCGAAGTAAAATAGCTCTTTCTTAACGATGCATGATATACGTGAGCGAAACAGCCCAGAATGCCTCAGATGTATAAACGGAAATATGTATGTGCACTTACAGAGCATCTCAAGTCATTACGAGATCTTTGAAGTCCGCCGTCTGGGTTCTTTAAACTTTATGGATATTGCTTTTTCCTATTAAGATGAATGCGCTCTTTCTGGAAAATTAATTTTGACGAAGTACTCTGAAGCAATGACCTTAAGGCCCTCCACTACTGGGAATAATTCCTTTCTGTGAGTGGCAACTTACACAACGACAAACGCGTTTTGAGTACACTTACACACTTACAGTGTACGTATACACACTCACACACTGACACAAACACAGACATACACACAAACATTCACAAATACACACACTGACAAACTGGGCACACAGTGAGACACACAGGCTGACACACTCAAGTAGGCCTACATAAAGCGAGACGCGCGCGCAAGCGCTTGCCAGTGCGGAGGCCTACATGAAAAAATGTAGCATTCACACACTTGCACACTAAATAATTCACACTCAAACAAACAAACAAACATACACACACAGATACATACACACACGCACAGACGTGCACACAGAGATACTTCTACACACACATACAAACACACACACACATACACACACACAAATACACGCACACGCACACACACGCGCGCGCGCGCACACACACACACACGCAAGCACGCACACACATATATACATATATACATGCAAACTTACACACATACATTCTAACACGCTTGTGATATATCTTTCTTCATACTATCTCCCTGATTGGCGAACTGCCTGCATGAGCACCCACGCCAGCAAGTCGACGGCTATCACGGCTGCCGCGAGCTTTATCGCGCTTCCTAATTTCCATGGCGCATGGCCCAGGCAGGTCGGGAGGCTCGAAACTCCAGGGATGCATGCAGTGCATGTCATATTTGTTCCCGTTTGAAGAAGCAACAACGTCGCAACTGATAGCTCTGGGAAACCAGTGCTATATTGGATGGGCAATATTTGCAATATTCGAGTCTGCTTCCTCACCCTTGCTCACAGGCGTTGACTATCATTCCGAGATGAGACTCGAGGCTGGCACTGCGAAGATCTCCCTAGGGTCTCGTTGCAAAGAGGAATTTGGTGTAGATTTGAAAAAAGGTTTGCCGCAGACTTCAAGGGGGCTTGATGGAGTTCCATAGCCATTGCACTCCCTGTCCTTAGTGACTTGCCATTACCATTCCTCTGAAAGCCATAGAGAGAATATCCCTGGAAGGTACACGAGAGATTTGATGTCCTGTGGCGAAACCAGATTGAATTTCGACGCAGTGGATATGAAGTTTCTATAACTAATTTGGGATTACCAGAGGAAATACGACATTTTATTCGCCCATGTAAAAACACTTATTTCTCTCTAAATGTGTCATTTTGATTTCATCATACTTAGCAGGAACTCCCCCAAGAGCATTGTCGGTGGAATTGGCATTTTATTCAGTGCTGATGTCACCAATGCAAAGTCCACGTCGTGAAAAGTGTCAGCACAAAACTCCGTGATATTAGGCACTTCAGCTAATGCTATTTTTCTGTCACCACGATTAATCATTAAGATGCGCTAAGTGACAACCTCTCACATGAAATTGCACACATTTATATTTCATAAGTTCTTATGTAAGTTAACAAAGTAATACTACTACACAGGAAATGTTTCTGTTGTTGTTGGTTTTTTAAAATTAATTATCATATACCGTACGTGGCTTTTTGTTTCACGCAAGCTTTTGGTTTATTAAAAACAAATTGGCTCGTGTGTTATTGACACCAGTCCTTTCTGGTTGACAAAAGCAACTTCCGGTCGAGAAGGCAAAGTGTTGACTTCCAACTCTGAAATTCTTTACCACAAAGCAAATAAAATGAGATGTGTTCATCCTCTACTGTCGCAAAGTGACACTTAACAGGTTAAATTGCAAACCGTCCTGCCTGGATGTCCATAAGAACCAATCAAATTTTGCGATGAGTTTCTATTTAAACAGCATTCAAGGCCGACAGTCCTGCGACGTAAAGTAGCACATTGTGAGAAAAGCAAGTACGAAGTTGCCTCTTTGAATGCATTCCAAATGTTTTGTGTCCCATACTATCTCCATCGATCTCGGAGAGGGCACAGGAAGTGTGTAGGTTGGAGTCACAGAAGGTGGAGACCGAACTTCCGCCTAAATGAGGTCATTAGATTCCTGGATGAGCGGACGGACTGAAAATATGAAGAGAAAAGACTCTTCAGCCGGGGCCATCTCGAGGGCGTCTGGGAGAGAAGGAGGTGAAGAGCGCTGTTTGTCCGCAGTGAGAGAGGCTCAGAAGAGCTGGGAGCGTCCACACACCACTAGAAACCTGCAAGTGCAGGCAAGGCAGATCTCGGATGCCATACAAGTGGCGGTCCATTCGTAGACGCTATCACACGACGTTTCTTCTGCAACCTTTGCTCTTTCTGTCCAGGTTTGGTAGCGCTGATTGCTCTGGAGATGAGAGATGACGCAATACCATGAGCAAACAGAATCGTAAAGCTGATATCTTTCCCTCGCCAAAATGGCTCCGTGAGCGTTTCGCCTTAAGCAGAAATCTGCTTGAGCAATTAGACAGCTTTTCAGGCATTTGAAGGTACGTTTTTCATCGTCCATTAGCATAGCACATAGATTCTTCAGGACGGAACTAACCTCGGAAGATGTGTGTAAAGTACGGATCACAGGAAGCTTTTAACGCAGGTTAACATGTTCATAGGGCTCTTGCATTAGACCGTATCCCCCTGTGAGCTGAGTGTCAGAACAAACCCACCGCGCCTCTTTACGCAATTCGTATAATGTGAACAACTGAGGAAACTGAGTTTTGACGAGCTCTTTTTCTAACCAGCTCCAAATAATTGTATTATCATTGGCCTTGCGTAGCCCACAAACCCGATAGACCGTTTAACTGCATAATCATCATCATTATGACGTTCACAGATCACGTGACCTCCAAGGTTAAAGCACATGAATTCATCTTGCAGAATCGGAACTTAAGCAACAGTCATGAGTCATCGATACTTTGGTGTACTTCCCGCAGTGTTGCAGATTTTCCTTTTCATAACTTCATGATTCCATGTGGTGGGTTCGTGACAGGACGTTCAGAACGAATTCATTGTTCAAAGTCACATGGACGAAGCTTGATTCTCAGCGTGGTTTGATTTACTGTGCTTGTATGAATAAGTATACTGGCATATATTAGATTCGTACGAGGCAAACGACATGGAAAACCGAGGTTTGACTTGCTCTTATTCTAACCAGCTCTGGTGATTTTCGTCATAGGTGGCCTTATATAGCTTGCAAGGCTAAAATAACGTAAACTCCTTTTGTTCGTCCATTCATTCATTCATTCATTCATTCTTTCTTTCTTTCATTCATTCGAAACATAAATATGGTGCTCTCTGACACAACAACACATTTATTCAGACACTGATGCAATTTCGTTTCCTGCAAATAAGTTTAATACAGGAATTTGGGTTTGATACATATCATTTTCCTTTGACAGTGGCAGGACGGTGCAAATACGTCCAGAACACGAAACCTGAGAGATACGCGTTGTTGCTGTCGCTGTGGTTCACGCGCGTGATTTGATTAGCCTGGCATGTGTATAAGGGCGTGTTTGTTTGGCCCAAAGTCTCGAGAGAATCGCGAGGGCTAGGCGTTGCCTACGTTCCTCACTCAAAAGGACGCACTCGCCATGAAGGTGGGAAGCCGAGAGAGGTCCGGGGCTCCCTCGATCTATCCCGCTGCAGTGACCCGGATGAGCCAAAATGGCGGAGACAGTGCGAGTTGGTCTGGTGTTTGGAGAGAACAGTGCCTATAATATGCTTCTCAGGGTTCGAGAATGGAAAAGTGTACGTACACGGAAGTATTGTTGTTCGAGTGTTCATTTGTATACATAGAGGAGTAGGTGTATCTGGTATTTCTGGACATACACTGCAAAAAAAAATTTAAGCGCTTGCAGTATACGTACGCTGTATGAATTATGTCCCATTACCGTACACATGGATTGTGTCCCTTGACCTCACCCTGCTGCGGATTAAGTTCGCAGATGACACGTCCCTGTCAGGTCTCATCCTGAAGAACGACGAATCGGCGTACAGAAACGCCGTGGAGGAACTGGTGAAGTGGTGCGACGACAACTTCCTGGAGCTGAACGTGACCAAGACCAAGGAGCTCATCATGGACTTTCGACGAGACAACAAGACCACGGTCGATCCCATCGTCATCAAAGACGAACCAGTCGAGATGGTTGATACCTACAAGTATCTGGGCACCATCATCGATAACCAGGTCGATTGGTCGCCGAACGTGGACGCCGTGTGCAAGCGGGCGAACCAGAGGCTTTTCTTCTTGAGAAAGCTGCGACAGTTCCGCGTCAACCCTGAGATTCTCCACCTCTTCTACCGGGCGACGATTGAGAGCGTCGTCTCCTTCAACCAGCTGTGTTACCACAGCAGTGTGAGGAAGGGCGACATGGTGAGGCTGGAGAAGGTCGTGGAGGAAGCCGGCGCCATCACTGGCTCCGACCTCCAGTCTCTCATCGCTACCCCAATGTGGCCCTGAGGAAGATGGGCAAGATTCGCTCTGACGACCGCCACTCTCTGCACCAGGCATTCGCGTCATGCGAACCCACTCGTGAGTCCTCACGTCGCCTGAGGTGCTGGCCTGCCAGAACAAACCGCATGAGGGATTCGTTCCTCCCGACAGCCATCCGTCTCATCAACGAGTCCCGGTGAATGGGTAGTATGCATGAATTTTTGTTGTTGTTGTGAGACTTGACGTGACTGTGGGACCAGGAGTGACGCAAACTGTGACTGAAGAGTGGGTGATGTGAACTGTGACAGTGAGGATGAGTGATGAGAGCTGTGACTATGTGACCAGGATTGATGTGACATATGACGGAGGATTGGAGTAAAGTGAACTGGGACTATGAGGACTTGTAGTGCTGTGAACTGTGACAGGAAAAACTATGAATGGTGTGAACTATGTCTGTGCCAAAAAGGATGAACATGTGAGAGTGTGTGTGTGTGTGTGTGTGTGTGTGTGTGTGTGTGTGTGTGTGTGTGTGTGTGTGTGTGTGTGTGTGTGCGGGGGGGGGGGGGGGGGGGGGGGAGGAGTGCATGCGTTATGCGTTGATGATCGTGTATGTGTGCTGTGTGAGTGTGGTTGTTGACGTGCATGCCTGTCTCTTGTTGGTCTTTCCTGTGATTGTGTTGTGATGCAGGATGAAGAACATGATTGGGGGAGGGGGGGGGGGGGGAAGGGGGGGCTTGCACATGTGTGTGTTATGGTTGAAGATCGGGTATGTATGATTGCGTGACGATGATTGTTTGATGTGCATGCTTGTGTCTTTTGTTCCTTCTTTGATTACTTGCTGAGATGTAAAATGTTTCTCTATTAAATTGAATTGCCTATGATGTCGCGCTAAATGTGTCCTATCTTATTGTGTCTTTCTGTTTACTATTTCTGATGCACGTGTTCAGAATGTATATTTACTTGAAGTAACATGGTGTTATTACATTTGTTAGAGTAATAAAGTATGATACAATTGCATGCTATCTTATTTTATGGCTTATGAATAGTGTGTAGACTCCATAACTTGAACGATGTGATTGAGTTAATTAATGTTGAACTTCTTTTACGTTTCTGTTTTTGTATGTATGTATTATGTTTTTGCCACCGACAAAACGAAATTTCTTGTAACAATGAGGACAATAAAGTATCTTGTATCTTTAATCTTGAATTGATCGAAATGAATCGAGGCCTCACATTTTCAACAAAATTGTCTACAGTTGAACACGGGTTGCTTTTTGTCATTGAAAAAGTTTCCGTGCCATTCGATATGGCACCATGGTGTGTTGTATGAAGTGAAAAACTGATGTGATATCTGAATCGTCAGGTATTTCTTCTATCGGCAACTTCTTCACAGACTCAGGCGCCAGGACGTAGCCATGTTCTTCCGCCTTGCGAGTTGATTGGCCGTTTTTCTAGCTGTAGGAGCGTCTCACTCGCCCTCGACTAGCCATTCAGGGAGAATCGCGAGATTTTGGGCCAAACAAACGCGCCCTAACACTACACGAAATTGACGAATGCGTCATTTCTCATCAGTATTCGTTGCTGCAGTAAGGATGTGCAATGACTTCCTCAGGCGGGCCACAAGAGTAGAGTCGTCCGAGGAGAGAGGTGCGGGAAAGACAGCGACTGTTCGGGATAAAAAAGAGGTTAAGATGGTGCACTAAGGCGCTTTAACAAGCCGGGTTTAGTCCAAACCATTATATATGCAGCAGTACATGCAGTCAGCAAAGCGATGCGGCCCCGTATCGAGCATAAACGCCCTGAATCAGATGGTGTGACCCGCCAGCTTTGCCGTCATTCCCGCACCCATCTCCTCGGACGAGTCCACTAGTGCGGCCCGTCTGAAGAAGTATTTCTAAGAATGTTGCTTGCTTGAGCCGCGGCAGTTCTTGAACGCAAGGTTATGAGAACGATTTAAGGTCCATCAATTTTCATCCGAGGACGCCATTGCCGCGTAATTGCTGACCGCTAATTGTTTTCCTTTGCCAAAAGCCCATCATGCGGCTGAGAGGAGCAAAGTTGGACAACCATCCATCGCCATTTCCATCACAATCAGAAGGGGGGGAAGCGAAATCCGCCAATTAAAAGGTCAGATCGGCGTAATTTAGTCATGCTGGGAGAGGATGAAGAAATGGAAATTGCATAATGATGTCTGATCACAAATTTGCTGTATCGCTCACTTTAAAGACGGTAAGGGGTTAGAGCAGTCTGCTGGTATGCATACATGGCATTACTTACTCGTATCTAGCGATCCAAATGCGCAACAAGAGCGGAGCTTAACGGGATGGAATGAATGAAGCGTTTGTGCACACACGCATGCACGCACACTCACACACACGCACACACGTACGCATAACTCTCTCTCTCTCTCTCTCTCTCTCTCTTTCTCTCTCTCTCTCTCTCTCTCTCTGTCTCTCTCTCTCTCTCTCACACACACACACACACACACACACACACACACACACACACACACACACACACACACACACACACACACACACTCAAAGGTATACAGGGAGAAAAATACTACATATGAATAGAATTGCAGGGCCGGACCAAATGAGTTGTTGGGGGGGGGGGGTTCCTTTTTGGTTGGGGGGACAAATCAGCGAAGTGGCGAAGCCACGAGCGCGCGCCTGCGAAGCAGGCGCGCAAACTAGGGGGGTCCGGGGGCATGCTCCCGCGGAAAATTTTTGAAAAACGGTTAAAATCTGTGCATTCTGGTGCATTCTGGGCCTTGTTTTGAGGGGTAAGAGCAGCATTGTTTTTGAAGACACACACACAAAATATATTTATAAAAAAACCTCAAACCAAGGTACATGCTTTTTCTAGGGGGGGGGGGGGGGGTCCGGAACCCCTGGAACACCCCCCTAGGTCCGGCCCTGAATTGGGAGAGAGATGGAATGAGCTTTGTCAAGAAGGATTCAGCAGTTTTGAAGGCAAAATAACCGTGGAGGTGAGGGTGGAGGTGAGGGTGGAGGTGGGGGTAGAGGTGGGGGTGGAGGTGGGGGTGGAGGTGGGGTGGAGGTGGGGGTGGAGGTGGGGGTGGAGGTGAGGGTGGAGGTGGGGGCAGATTGGGTTGGGGCGAAGGGCTATAGGGGACAGAGAGGACAAGCCAAAATGGGCCCTAGAGGAGCAGGGCTGGGCGGGAAAGGGGAAGGCTGGGACAGTGCGTGCGGGGCGTGGGGCCACTAGGGGTCACAATAGACGATGCAGGGCCACGAGTTGATGGAGCGAGGATGACACCAGTCACAGCAAGGTGGCAGCAAAACCGCCCGGTGAAAGGGTACAAAAACCACACCCCTGTCAAGAATATTTCCCGGCGCAGAGCTTTGATAATTATCATCGACTGAATGGGAAAAAAACCCAGCCAGTAAAAACATTCCGTGATGCCAAGTTGCTTCAATGCAGTGCAACAGAGATTAAGGATTTTTAACGGCATAAAATAATTTCTTTTGGCAAAATATTGATGATAGTTGATGCTATTGTTCATGCATTTGCACTCTTTGTCGATGCACCTAGAGTCTGCTGTCTGTGTGAAGACCCTTGCACGTGGATTTCAAGATCATTGATGCTGAACGAGGCGATAGAAATTTAGTTCTTCATTTCTTACCTTGAGGACTGTTTGTGTACGTGCAAAGTTTCGTCGTAGTTTATTAGCTCACAGTGATCATCCACGACAGATTTCAGTTTCTACGTGAGCCTATAATTCATCTGTGTACAAAGGAAAACTCCGGGGGTAGAATGATGCTCCTGTGCTCATGCATGATTCTGTATGAGCAAGCATTTGCGTTTGAGCATGCTTTCGAGAAGATGTTAGTGTTATAGCTGTACACTTTACTCTTATGATCATCGACGTGTGTGTGAACATCCATGTTCTTCTTTATCCAGATCCTGTTCATCCTGTTCCTGCTCCTGCATCACCTGCTCCTGCTCTGCTTCTGCTCCCACTTTTGCTCCTACTTTTCCTGCTCCTGCTTCTGCTCCTCCTGCTTCTGCTCCTCCTGCTTCTGCTCCACCTCTTGCTCCTTCGTGTTTAGCTCCTGTTCCTGCTCCGTCTGCTCCGTCACCTGCTTTTCCTGTTCTTCTTCCTCCTCTGACTCTGACTCCTCCTCCTGTCATCACCACTACCGCAACTACTACTTAAAATGTTGCTGTTTCTGTTCCTGCTGCTGCTGTTGCTGCTGCTGCTGCTGTGACTTCTACCATTACCACAGCTACTGCTACTAATGTTAGTACTATTACCATTGGCTCCTGCACGTGCTGCTGCTATCACATCTACAACTGCCGCTGTTGCTGCCACTACTACTGCTACCACCACAGGCACTACAACGACCTCACTCACAGTTACCTTCGCTTTCTGCTGAGGCTGACACTCCAACTACTGCTATTCCTGTTCCTGCTATGATCACAACTGCATTACCAGTACAATACTTACACGCATATTATTAGCCATGCTTCAACTATTGCCATCGCTGCTGTCACATTACACGCCGTCCAAGCAGGACGCTACAATTTCCGTACCAAAAACTTATCGCACATGATAGTTCCACATGAGTGCTTGACTAGTACTACACCGGATCGCCCGTACGGGAGAGTAATGGCGTCTGCAACTGGAGCGAGAGGTCACAGACAAGGTAGATATGATTTCCTATGGTGGAACTGCACTCAAGCTGCTTGTCCTGAACAGATCTACGGTAGACGCTAGTAGTACACACTACTGCATGACAGTTCGAGGCGGACTCGCTCCGTGCCAGAGTTTGCCTTGCGCAGTACAATAATTCACGTGCGTTGTCTCTAGCGCCCGGCCTCCAAATACCTCATCCATCAACAATGCAAACCTCGGCGAGACGAAGGCAGCGGTCACGGACCTCGAGAAGTTGAAGAAAATCTGAGTGGGAGCGCTCTTTCCCAACGATTTTCAGTCCCACATTCAAAAGTGTCAAGCACTTTCGGCATACCAGATTCCCATTTCGGTACTTGGCTTCGCAACAGAATCGGTTGAGAATAGTTCATGTTACATGCCCAGGACAGACAGTAAGTGTAATTTATGTTCGTCCACAGCGACCTTTTACTCGCCTAGAGAAATAACACGATGCGTCATCGCCATGAGGTCTGCAATCAAACTGGAAATTCAGTTAAAATGTTACTAAGTTTTGTAGTTGACGAAACCCACTACTGAGAGTTTGTGCTTATGGGGTCGCGAGATGACAAGCCATTCTCAAAGAGCTGCAGATCGCATTGCTTAAAAAAAAGAAGGGAAAAAGAAAGCGACGACTTTTGTGTTAACGTCTTTTTCTTGTGTCTGCCATTAACAACCATGTACTTGGACGGTTCGAGGCAGGCTTTTAGTGGTCTGTGTCCTGATAAACAGTTATTTTCCTTCGCCACGACGTTGATTTGCATGCACAACCCAGCCGAATCATGCATGTGGAGAAATTATGGAATGGCTGAGTGGGTCTGTTGGTTATCACCTTTGCGCCATTCTGAGCGTTACCACATGGTCAGTGCCCTGCTTACCATGTGTCGCATGACGTAGACGTCATAAATCAAGTTTGCAAGCAATGGCACCTTTTGGGAAAACTGCCTTATCTCATAAATTTTGCTGACGCCAGAAATATTTATTTCCTTCAGATGACTGTGGAATTGATCTATGGTTAGTCGAAAAGGGAACGCAAAAGCAACAAGCCAAAATGCGATCCTCACCTCGAAATCAGAAGGTAGGCCTACGTCGCAGAAACTGAATAATGCCACCTGTTAAAAAAGTTTGCAGGAGCTATTTTAACCGTTTTCAGTGTATTACCTCCTCATATACCATTAAAAGGGTTATCAAATAGCGTAGTTCTGTTTTGTCTTTGTGATTGGATATACTTCAATTTAGATGATAATGTTTAAAGTGAAATTAACTCAAGCCACTTTTTTTACGCTCGCATGTTTCCTTCGCTGAGCCAAGTCCAACTGGCGCCGCAACTCGCAGTCGAGAAAGATCACGGGCGTAGGCGGTGATGTGGTGCGGTTTGTTTGCTTGAGTATTTCATGGCGGTGTTTGAAGTCTTCCTACCGTCTGCCTGTTCTCCTCTCGGCGCTGCGGCTCAGCCAGGGCAGGCAGGCATGGGAAAGTCAGGGCGGGTTCCAAATGCAAGCCAGGGCAGGACAGGGCAGGGCAGGGCAGACATCTCCACGTCGTTGCGCGAGGAAGCGTGGCCGAGCGGCGTCCATCATGATAACGCAGCCAAGCGTTGCGCCTCTCCTGCAAGGCACGCTCAGAGAAATCCCCCCCCCCCCCCCCCCCCGTCTCCCAGCTCTCCAAACGCGAACAGAATAAGGCACTTGGCAGGCAGGTCGAGGTGACTGAACTGTATGGCTGGTTGTGGCACCCAGGTATCTTCTTCCCAACTCAGGATATGCAGCTCACGTTTGGTAAAAAGTTGCCGGGGGAGGGGGAGGGATGGGAGGACAACGAAGACGAGAGGCTGGAGAAACAAGAGAAGAAGACGGAGACGAAAGTGATGAGATGACGACGGCGACAACGACAGCCTGGAATTCTATCACTAATACAACCACCAGAAAAGATTAAGAAAAAGGGAGCAATGGAGAAAAACGAGGAAGACGAAATGGAAAAGGAGAGAAGCAGTCGGAGAAGGAGGGGGGTGGGTGGGGGGTGGAGATGGATGGACAGACGGAAGGACGGAGGGAGAGAGGGAGGGACGGGAGGGAGCGGAAGTGGAACGAGCGGGAGCTGAAACAGGAGGAAGATGAGTAAAGAGACGAAAAGGAAGTGGAGGCATAGTTGGGAGCGGGTGAGGAGCAGGAGGAAGAGGAGGAGACAGACGAGCAAGAGGAAGAGAAGGAGGTGCAAGAAGAGGAGGAGGAGGACGACGACGACTACGACGGCGACGACGACGACGACGGAGGAGGAGGAGGAGGAGGAGGAGGAGGAAGATTCATTGCATGCAGCCGTCAAGATTACAACTGAAGAAATTATTAGCAAATATTTATAGGCACGCACTCAGCATAAATCAAGATCATCCAGTGTATTTGAGAGATGAAAAGAGATGTGTTAACCACGCTGTCTGTGCAGTCATAGTAGATGATTAACTATATTTGTCAAGGGATTTACAATCTTAAAAACCGTTCATCGTTATCATATGAAAATCCCTCATTGCCACTCGTGTTAATGCACTCAAAGCGAACCAGCTCTCGAACTGAGGCAAGCGGGTAAGTCAAACCAAAGTAAACGGGATGCAGTGTCACCGTAACAGAAAACTGTTGGCAGACACTCCCGCTTCTGTTTGTTTTGATGGAGGCTCTCACGGGAACCAGAAGATGTTTCTGCCAGCTCGATGTGGTGTCGAGCGTGGCACTGGAGACCACAAGAGCAACCTAAACACCTCTGACGTGCTGCTCTTATGACGTTACGTAGAAATTAATTCACTCCCTGGATGTGTATCGGTGTCGATGTCGCTAGTTCCTGCCTGCCAGCCAGCATCAACATTGAAAGTGAGCGTTGCCTTTCTTCTGACGCGAAGATCGATCCATTCTACGCCGTGGAGTGACCCGCAGAAACGCTTGAAGTGTTTCTGATATCAATATTTAGCACAGTAAACGAAAACTTCTGGAAAGGGCTGCAGGAGTAGATTCGTAAGCAGGGAAGCTCGTGTTGACTCATTTCTCCGCACCCGCAGCTCTGGCGAGAAATATTTGGACAGGTATTAGCTTCTATATACCAGTATCTCAACCCGCGAAACCCGAAGCTTGAAGGGGTGAACTTCGACCAAGTGGAGAATTAAGCATGCAAGCAGTGAGCAGGCGCGCTGTACATTGCCCTCTTTGTGCAGATTGCATGGGTATTGTCTCCGTCAGGCGGCTTGCTCTTTCGGTTGATTTATTCGTGGGTTCACGTACACTGCGAATACAGGGGTCATAGGGCAAATGTCCTTATAAGGGCTTTCGTCCTCAGAGTTGAGTGTAGTCGGTTCCGATGTTGCTGCGAAACCGTCGTTCTGTTTGCAACAAAAGTTAAATCAGCAGCATTCGTTTGGAATGACGGTCAAAACTCAAAGACAGAAGGTCGGGACGAGGAGATATCATTGTTTTGTTTTGCTTTGTTAGAGGGCCGCTGAAAGATGGGCAACATTCTGTACATTATGAAACCCTATCTATATTAAAAATTGAATAAATAAATGAACCAATGAATGAATCAACGAACGAGCAAACATGTAAACGAATAGATCAGTTCAGTCACTCTTGTCTTTCGTAGTTTCGTACATGCAACACACAACTTACGGACAGTGCTGGGCATTTTATGTTAGCGCTTGCCTGGCCATTCCGTGATTAGCGTTTGGCTCTGCACTGTCAGGAGTATAGTCTTATAAACATACAGTGTTTGTGCTTTCAAGGTGAAGCTACAATCAGCGCGCGAATAAGTGCTTATGCAGAATTTTCCCCCGACAACGCTGGAGGTTGATGCTAATCAGACTTCCGATGACGTGGTCAATGTGGTGTGTGTGTGTGTGTGTGTGTGTGTGTGTGCGTGCGCGTGTGTATGTGTGTGTGCACGTGTGCGTGTGTATATGTGTATGTGTGTGTACATGCGTGTGCGCGCGCGCGCGTGTGTGTCTGTGTGTCTGTGTGTGTTTGTGTGTGTGTGTGTGTGTGTGTGTGTGTGTGTGTGTGTGTGTGTGTGTGTGTGTGTGTGTGTGTAATCTTTGGATACAATGATAAAGGATGATTATGGGAATGAGAGGTATGGGTAAATCAGGCAGTTAACGTCAACCCTCTCTATTCTATATTGTATCCTCGAATTTCTTCTTTATAACCTACCAGATATCTGCGTGGGGCCCCGTTGTATCTGACTACCATGTCCGATAGTGTGGCGGAGGTCATACTTGCATTGATTGACACCAACAGGGCACCCTCCAGCCATGCTCCTGCCTAGTGAAAGGCGCGGCAGCACTTCAGTCACTCAGCAGTCAGGTAGAGCAGAATCTCCACATCACAGCCAGCTTGGGCCTCTCGCAGCACTTATCACAGGGCCAAAACCCTTTTACTTTGCTTTACATGTAGGCAGAGAAATTGGATACGCGCGCGAGAGAGAGAGACACAGAGACACAGAGATACAGAGAGAGAGAGAGAGAGAGAGAGAGAGAGAGAGAGAGACAGAGACAGAGAGACAGAGAGACAGAGAGAGAGAGACGGACAGACACAGACAGACAGACAGAGAGACACAGGGGCAGAGAGAGAGAGAGAGAGAGAGAGAGAGAGAGAGACAGAGAGACAGAGACAGAGAGACAGAGAGAGACAGAGAGAGATTTGCATACGGGACAAGGCATCTATGCCAAGCTATCTATGTGACCTCTTGAGAGAACACCATCCACATCGCTATCGTCCAAAAAGGGGCTGCTTGCCTGCCCTCCGAGCAGATGCAGGACCATGGGAGACAGAGCGGTTCAGTACTCAGCAAAGAGACTGTTAAATGGTCTTTCGCTTGACATCCGACAGTCAGACTCTCTATACATTCAAGAAGAGACTGATAACTTTTCTCTTCTCTCAGTGACTCTTTGCAGCGCCTTTTAACAGTGCTCTGAACTTGTCGCTTTATAAATCTATCAACAGACAGACAGACAGACAGACAGACAGACAGACAGACAGACAGACAGACAGACAGACAGGAGTGGGGGAGGAGAGCGAGCGAGATTTGTTATTTCATTGACAAGAAGTGCACTTACAATGTTTTCATTCTGCACCACACATAACAACAGGATATCTTTACAAAGAATTAATCTGGTGCAAACTGGTCATCACTTGATACTGCTTTTTTTTACCAATGACAAATTGCTCTTCTGACAGTGATCATAACTGCGTTAAGTGAATGCACGATCGTTGAAAACTGATCGGATTCATATTAAGAAACCGTAAAGGATGTTAGAGGTCAACCTCTGTGTGACCGGATTGAGATGAGCGCGTGAAAATCATTTCCCAGACAAATGTCATGAATATGCTAATTTAAGAGTTCACAAATGGTATGGAAATATGAACACTACGTCTGAATATCTTTTTCTTGGAAAATAAATGTGTTGCACTTCGGTCTGCTTGTGACAAAGTTTCTCATGATGATAGAATCTGGGATGATCTTAGAGCCCCATAAAGTAAATCCAGGGACTGGAAGGTATGCATTTCATTTGCTTGATAATCAAATTATTTGTCAATGCATGAGCTCTTTTTACACTAACAATTATTGTAATATATAACAACCACGATGGTTAATGTTGTCTCAAACAAGTTTATAAGTTGTTTGTATGATTGAAGCTCTTTTCAAAAGACTTTTTAAAAATTACTTCATAAGAATATGAAACAATATATCACCCCCACAAGACGGAGTAGCTCTTTTAACATTTTTGCTTTTCAGTCTCATTCAATGTTATCGATAAATTTTGATCGCACGCATAGTCTTTTTTCAAGGTACATTTGTGACGCAACGCTACATAAGTTACGACATTATGAAAATTAAAGTCATCTCCACGATTCCTTCATCGCGATTACAGCAGTTATCCTTTGCCCTATAAATATTAAATACACAGGCTATTTGTAATAAATTACCGACTGCATCATGTGTATGCCACCTAACTTACTTCTGTAAAGGTTCGAGCAGAATATTGACATTTATATAAAAGTATGCGCTTTCCTCTTTTACATAGACGAATGGTAACGTCACAATCTCGATATGGATCAGTTGTTAGGAGAGAAATGCAGAGTTGTAAATCAGTTTACCTATTAAGGGTCTTCTTAAGAAATAGCTGAGGTTTTTTATGTACACCAGTTAATTAAATGACCATAAACGTAGTAAGGTTTTGCAGTAAACTTCGTCTATGTAGAAAAATAATTAAACAGACACACAGAGAGGCAGAGAGAGAGAGAGAGAGAGAGAGAGAGAGAGAGAGAGAGAGAGAGAGAGAGAGAGAGAGATTGTTTCTACAACGCTTGAATTGCCATCCATACACACTGATGGTAGAGGTACGCATAACTGCACGGAGTGTGACGTGGTTCCTTGTCCTGAAGTCGAGAGTGGGAAGTAACTGCTTCATGGTTGCTTCAGGCCTTGACGGTCGAATTCTCCACGCGTATTCTGTCGCTCACGAAATTGAGGCTACTCTAGGCAGTACACGACGGTCATTCTTCTTCGTTTGTCAAGCATTTATATCGACTTGCATATTATTCCCTAAGTTGATGCCCGATAAACTGGCTTTGCACTAGTCTTGAATTATGAGAGAGATCCACTGTCATGACTTGTTCTTCTGAAACGGCTGCAGGAGGTTGCAGTACGGGTTTTGTCCATCTCCACCTTCCAGTAAGGAACTGCGTTAGCCCTAACTCCACTCCCCAATCACGAGAAGTCTATCTTTATATATAATTGAGCTGTCTGTGTGCGGGTCTGTGTGACACTTATACGTTTCCACAGTTTTATTCCCATCGACTTGAAACTCGGTATGAGATTAGGTGTGCGCCGGGGTCAGGTCATGGTGGGGTTAAAAAATGGTGTTGCCATGGTAACCGGAAGAGGGCACAAGCAAGATGACCGCCGAAAACTCAAAATGCTCCGATTTGACCGAAGTTTGGTATGTGGGTAGGTAAAGTCAAATGATGAAGATGTGAACAATTTTTTTGGTTATCATGGTTACGTAATGAGAAAAACAAAATGGCGGCTGAAGAATTTGGCTTTGTATGTGGCTTTGGCGCTTTGCGCAGTGCCT
>JAWQFJ010002843.1:7252-17747 GCA_034096865.1 Theodoxus fluviatilis
ACAACACTCATTCCCTCATTCTACCTCCAGTCATATCTCAATTCTCAGTGTGCTTCTAACGACAACACTCATTCCCTCATTCTACCTCCAGTCATATCTCAATTCTCAGTGTGCTTCTAACGACAACACTCATTCCCTCATTCTACCTCCAGTCATATCTCAATTCTCAGTGTGCTTCTAACGACAACATTCATTCCCTCATTCTACCTCCAGTCATATCTCAATTCTCAGTGTGCATCTAACTACAACACTCATTCCCTCATTCTACCTCCAGTCATATCTCAATTCTCAGTGTGCTTCTAACGACAACACTAGAATCACAACAGCATCAATTCACACTCACAGCATTCAAGAAAATTGTCTTTGAGCTATTTCAAGTCTTACCTCAACATTGGCGTTCTCAATCACATTCAGCTCCTCTAAGGTCAAAGGATGTTCAGGGTCATTAATGCGTCGAATAAGATCTACTCCCAGTCAAGGAAACAAATGCACAGCTCAAACCAAAATACTCCCAGAGCATAGAAAACAATGGGCTTCACTAAGCTTTTAGCATGACAAAATCCACAGTTGGAATGATGACATTCACATACTGAGAACTGCCTGCAATAAATGTTTGCAATCGTGTTCAAAGTTGGTGGGAAAAGATGTTAGATAAAAAAAAAATTTCAAGAGTGACATTCTCAGATGACAAGTGTTGACTACACTCAACACAATGCAGCAAAGATAACTATTTCACACACAAAAATGCCGATTGCTTGTCATGAAGTTGCACTTTGTACTGATAATTACAATAACTCACTTTAAAGTTCATTATTTAAATAAACAATGCAAGAATACACACATGTAGTTCTAAAAAAGCAAAACTCAGGCGAGACTTGAAACACGATATAACTCGGAGGCAGTAGTACCAAGGGAGAACACCCCCAGATAACTGATAAGTTGCTCTACGTCTTTAGTAGTATTGTCCGCTTGCCTCAATCATACACTGATTGGAGGTCATCTCTGAGCTTATCTCGATGAGTCGATGCTCACAAATTCTCTTCATCAAAACTATGCAGCACTGCAAAGTAGCATGACAAACTGAAATGTTTCAGAATAAATTGTCAAACTGATCAAATAAGCACTGATCATGGTCTGATTGGCCAACGACTCGTGGTATTTTTCCCGCCCATGTGTACATGAACTGCGACTAGAAGTAGAAGGCAGAGGGTGGCAGGACGCCAGGAGGATATTCGTATAACAAATCTTTATGAATTTCCCAAATATATATCCTACGTCAAAAAGGATACCAAAAACCTCTCGAGCATCAAATTTGTCTGCAACACTGTCATCGTTTTCTTCCGGAAGGACGTGTCGCTTATTAGCACTTCGGTAAACCACGGGGTTAGCGTTTTCCAGTTTGTTCGCCATGACAGTAGTTTAACAACGATTCAAACCTGAACCAGCGAAACCTTATTTTCAACAAGTAACTGCTTCATCATTATCTTAAAAAAATAATAATAGTGGACACAGTATTGTACACATCGTTTCATTGATGAAAGCCCCTTACAAAATGAAAACAACTTACGTTTCCTGCGTTTTCGTTCCAGAGAGAACAGATTTTTTAACACAGCTTTCCTGCCCTTATTAAATCAAAGAAGTTGTAAAGGGACGTAACTCCTTTCCGGTCAGCGTGGGGGCTCGCCGCAATATAAAATGTTATAAATGGCTCCCTCTTCACTCACTAAGTGCGGTAATTCTGGAAGAGATTGCTTCGTTCTATTTCATTTGGCTCTGTGTTCGATTCACGTGGTGTAGCTGCCTTGCGTGTTAAAAGGTTTGTGGATTTGCTTTTCTCAATCTTCGTAGGCTTAAAGTTTCTGTCTTACTCTTAGCATTAGGTGGTAAAATCGGATTGTTTTCCCCCTTATTTTTTAAATCAATAGTAGTAGTGCCCGTGCATCGTACTCGATCCTTTGTCTTTAGTTCGCCGTGTCGCCCTACTGAGGCAACTCAATTCGAAAGAGGCGAGTTACTAGGTTAATCGAGACTTCCCCATCCATTTCCATCCATCCATCCATCCATCTGTTGTAAATGTGTGGTAGGAAGTTCGGAATTACCTCCCCGAGACCGCAAGCTGCTGCCTAGCAATTGGTTGTTAGGACGCACAATGAACATTACGTCAAAGTAACCTATAATCTTTGATTACGTCATGAGAGATTGTGTCGACGGAGGAAGGGAAAAAGTAGCGTTATGTTGGAGGACAGTTGCAGAAAGTGAGAGACGAGTCTGAAAAGGTATAGAGAAATTATGCAGGTCATGCAGGTCATGGAAGAGAAATCGTGGTGTCCTTTTCGGAGGTTCGCACTGAGAGTTGTCACCAGTTCTGAATATTTTACGTCATTCTGGTTTCTTGCAGGTTAACCATGGAGATGATCAATGTGCCGGACAGACACTATGTGCGAAACTCAATTGTGCCTTTTGAAGAGGATGATGAACATGAGTTCAAAGGTCACAGGAATCTTGCTGCCGAAGAGCTGCCACAGTTCACCAAGGCAACCAAGACAAAATCCACCTCCCGAAAGTCTACATCTCGGTAATGTCCCAGCTCTGTTTCTCTGTGTGCCCAGGCACGCATGCACAAATGCTTGCATACAAGCAGAGATATTTGCACATGTTGGCATCCGTCAGTCTCGTGAGACTATGGGGGTGTGCGCCAGGTTTGGTCAGCCACTGTAAAACAGCGGCACTGAAGTGACCTCTCCAGGGCGCGAGCCTGGGCAGCGTGTATGGAGATCCTGGGTTGCCCAGTCGACAGAATCCCCCACTCGGCCTCGCTGGTGTGGTCCAAAGGAACGCGGAGCGATACGTTTGGCACCAGTCTGGCTGCAGAAGCTGCCGGAAGGAGGTCAAGACTGACGACCAACCGCCTTAGGGGCTTCACTCCGGATTTGTGTAGGGTTTACTCCTTAGCCTTTCCTCCTTCCGAAGGTATCCACAAGGCAGCGGAGCCCTAGTTTTATTCGCCTCTTACGAATCGCGCAGGGAGACGCGGTGGGTCAATTCTTACCCCGAGCCCGCAGGGGTGGGTTTTACATCAGAGTTTCCCTCTCCTAGACGAACTGCCTGACGAGGCTAACGAGCTCCATCTGCCCGGGATTTGCACATGCACATGCATAAATGTGGACATGAAGCATGCAAGTTCACACCAAACAGATGCATGCACACAGCATGCAGATATACACACTTCATGCAGATACACTCAAAACATGCAACTACTACGTGACACACAGCATGCAACTACACACAACATGCTAATACACAACAGACACGAAACATGCAGCTACACACAACATGCAATTACACACACAACATGCTAATACACAACAGACACGAAATATGCAAATTTATACACGACAGGCACGTAACGTGCAAATACACACACAACATGCTAATACACAACAGACACGAAACGTGCAAATACATACACAACAGGCATGAAACATGCAACTACACACACAACATGCAAATACACACACATCATGCTAATACACAACAGACACAAAATGTGCAAATACACACACATAACATGCAAGTACACACACAGTATGCAAATACACACACACAACATGCTAATCATGCAAATACACACACAGCATGCTAATACACACACAACCTGCTAATACACAACAAACATGCTAATACACAACAATCACGAAACATGCAACTAAACTCAGCATGCTAATACACACACAACATGCAACTACACACACAGTGTGCTAATACACACAAAACATGCAACTACACACACAGCATGCAACTACACACACAAAACATGCAACTACACACACAGTGAGCTAATACACAACAGATACAAAGCATGCAATTACACAGAGCATGCAACTACACACACAACAAGCTAGTACATGATAAACACAAAACATGCAAATACACCCACGAAATAAGCAAACGCACACACACACACAAAATGCAATCACACACACAAAACATGCAAAAGCACACACTATCTTGTGTCTCCTAAAGCTGGGTGTTTGTGTCTCCTAAAGCTGGGTGTTTGTGTCTCCTAAAGCTGGGTGTTTGTGTCTCCTAAAGCTGAGTGTCTGTGTCTCCTAAAGCTGGGTGTTTGTGTCTCCTAAAGCTGGGTGTTTGTGTCTCCTAAAGCTGGGTGTTTGTGTCTCCTAAAGCTGGGTGTTTGTGTCTCCTAAAGCTGGGTGTTTGTGTCTCCTAAAGCTGGGTGTTTGTTTCTCCTAAAGCTGGGTGTCTGTGTCTCCTAAAGCTGGGTGTTTGTGTCTCCTAAAGCTGGGTGTTTGTGTCTCCTAAAGCTGGGTGTTTGTGTCTCCTAAAGCTGGGTGTTTGTGTCTCCTAAAGCTGGGTGTTTGTGTCTCCTAAAGCTGGGTGTTTGTTTCTCCTAAAGCTGGGTGTTTGTGTCTCCTAAAGCTGGGTGTTTGTGTCTCCTAAAGCTGGGTGTTTGTTTCTCCTAAAGCTGGGTGTTTGTGTCTCCTAAAGCTGGGTGTTTGTGTCTCCTAAAGCTGGGCGTCTGTGTCTCCTAAAGCTGGGTGTTTGTGTCTCCTAAAGCTGGGTGTTTGTGTCTCCTAAAGCTGGGTGTTTGTGTCTCCTAAAGCTGGGTGTTTGTGTCTCCTAAAGCTGGGTGTTTGTGTCTCCTAAAGCTGGGTGTCTGTGTCTCCTAAAGCTGAGTGTCTGTGTCTCCTAAAGCTGGGTGTTTGTGTCTCCTAAAGCTGGGTGTCTGTGTCTCCTAAAGCTGGGTGTTTGTGTCTCCTAAAGCTGGGTGTTTGTGTCTCCTAAAGCTGGGTGTTTGTGTCTCCTAAAGCTGGGTGTTTGTGTCTCATAAAGCTGGGTGTTTTTGTTCTCCTAAAGCTGGGTGTTTGTATCTCCTAAAGCTGGGTGTTTGTGTCTCCTAAAGCTGGGTGTTTGTGTCTCCTAAAGCTGGGTGTTTGTATCTCCTAAAGCTGGGTGTTTGTGTCTCCTAAAGCTGGGTGTTTGTGTCTCCTAAAGCTGGGTGTTTGTGTCTCCTAAAGCTGGGTGTCTGTGTCTCCTAAAGCTGGGTGTTTGTGTCTCCTAAAGCTGGGTGTTTGTGTCTCCTAAAGCTGGGTGTTTGTGTCTCCTAAAGCTGGGTGTCTGTGTCTCATAAAGCTGGGTGTTTGTGTCTCCTAAAGCTGGGTGTTTGTGTCTCCTAAAGCTGGGTGTTTGTGTCTCCTAAAGCTGGGTGTTTGTGTCTCCTAAAGCTGGGTGTCTGTGTCTCCTAAAGCTGGGTGTTTGTGTCTCCTAAAGCTGGGTGTTTGTGTCTCCTAAAGCTGGGTGTCTGTGTCTCCTAAAGCTGGGTGTTTGTGTCTCCTAAAGCTGGGTGTCTGTGTCTCCTAAAGCTGGGTGTTTGTGTCTCCTAAAGCTGGGTGTTTGTGTCTCCTAAAGCTGGGTGTTTGTGTCTCCTAAAGCTGGGTGTTTGTGTCTCCTAAAGCTGGGTGTCTGTGTCTCCTAAAGCTGGGTGTTTGTGTCTCCTAAAGCTGGGTGTTTGTGTCTCCTAAAGCTGGGTGTTTGTGTCTCCTAAAGCTGGGTGTTTGTGTCTCCTAAAGCTGGGTGTTTGTGTCTCCTAAAGCTGGGTGTTTGTGTCTCCTAAAGCTGGGTGTTTGTGTCTCCTAAAGCTGGGTGTTTGTGTCTCCTAAAGCTGGGTGTTTGTGTCTCCTAAAGCTGGGTGTTTGTGTCTCCTAAAGCTGGGTGTTTGTGTCTCCTAAAGCTGGGTGTTTGTGTCTCCTAAAGCTGGGTGTTTGTGTCTCCTAAAGCTGGGTGTTTGTGTCTCCTAAAGCTGGGTGTCTGTGTCTCCTAAAGCTGGGTGTTTGTGTCTCCTAAAGCTGGGTGTTTGTGTCTCCTAAAGCTGGGTGGTTGTGTCTCCTAAAGCTGGGTGTTTGTGTCTCCTAAAGCTGGGTGTTTGTGTCTCCTAAAGCTGGGTGGTTGTGTCTCCTAAAGGTGGGTGGTTGTGTCTCCTAAAGCTGGGTGTTTGTGTCTCATAAAGCTGGGTGTCTGTGTCTCATAAAGCTGGGTGTTTTGTTGCAGGCCAATCAACGGCTTCCTGAACAGCGGCAAGGGGGGCACTGTGTACTTGGGATTGACGGACGAAGGTGTGGTGTGTGGAATCAACTTGACCTATTTCCAGGTGAGATTCCAACCTGTTTCATTTTTCTGCTTCATGGCTCAGCCAGAGATACTACAGTAACTGGATCACTGTCTGCGCGAAATGCGTCTGCCAGTGCCATCTCGCGCAGGACACCAAAGTTCTGGCAATGCTCTCTTCGGGTTCTAAGTCTGGGCCGGTTCCACTGTCCGCACAGCAATAGAATGTAATGCTTATTTCTTGTGCTGTGCTTTATCATCTCTAGCTGAATTCAGTTGTGCAAAAACATGATGTAATTTGCGGATTGTAGAGTCAGAGGTTGAAGTTGGACTGACAATTCGTTGAATATGAAGTGTGTTCTTTGACGTAGCGTCTGCTTAAAAGCACAGTGGAACCATTCCAGCTACTCTACGTCTGTGGGATTCAGAGGGTTTTGACACAACATGCCAGGAAATAACTGTGCAATTGTTGGTTGTGGAGCCTGCACAGGCCTAAATAGAGGGCTGTCGTTCCACAGAATAAGAAAACACAACGACGATAACAAATTCCATGTATCAGGCACATATACATAGAAACTGACCGCCGTCAATAGCTGTATAACGCTAGACGTAGTATCTTTAACCTGTTCTATGTATTTCACATGTTTAAGAAACGTTTAGCAGCAGTGCCTCTGACTTACAACACCATCCTACTTATTAAAAAAATTATTTTCTGATTGATAATATAATTGCCAACTGACTTCATGAAGCGTCGACTCGCTCTTTGTCTTTCGTGTATTATCTCGGTCATAAATGTTACACTCATCGACAAGTGGACTGATCGTATGTTTATAAGATTTCCCCGATTTTTTTTTAAATGCTCAATTGGGTTCATTTCGGCAGATCGACGCAAATCCGAAAAGAGAAAATTTGGGGGGGCGGGGGGGGGGGGGGGGGGTAAGGGTGAACTTTGGCGCCCTTCGGCAAGTTCTGTTGTCGGGCCCAGTCCGTCTCATGTTTCACGAAGTACTCGCGATCGTTCCGTCATTTATCCAAACTTTGCTCTCGTTTTGATTGGTCATGATCATTGCCGATCTATGCCGAAACTGAAAATACTCGTTTTCGGATTCTCCGAGCGCTTGTGCAGTTGTGAAGTCGAAGCAGTCAAAATGGCGATTTACTCCTATCGAGTGTTGACGGAAAATGAAAGTGTTGAGTCCGCGAACATCGACAAGGTTGACAGTGTGAAAAACAAATGGAAAGCGCAATGGCTGTCGGAGAGAGTTGTAGTGAAATACCGCGATACACCGCGATACATCGTGATACACCGCGATACATCGCGATACACCGTGATACACCGCGATACACATATAAAGTTTCGTCTTGTGTATATTTATACGTCTTTTTTCTAATACAGTTGAGTTGACCGGTTGGGTTCTGAACTTGAAAGGATAGATTCTGAATAAATGAATTTGGTATATACATGTATATATATTATATGTGTGTGTGTGTGGTTTGAGTTTGAGTTGTGTTGACCGGTTGTGGTCTAAATTTGAATGGAATGAATCAGAGCTCCTACATACGAGACCAGACTGCCTGATTAAGATTCAGTTTTGGTCGGAGTGATTCATATTCAGTGTTGGGTATTTTGTGAGCCAAGGATCTTAACAGGCTCAGTTTTTTAAAAAGCGGGTCAGTTTATCAAGGCTGCTACGATCCGTCTGATGGCCCGGGCCGATCTGATGTCGTGAAAATGTACCACCAGGAAAGAAAGAAAACGCGTTTTTCGTAGTACGCAATGAAGACAACTTACGAAAACGGCGTGCTGGCCAACGTTCAGACTTTGGGGATGATCTGGGGGCATGGAAAGGTGGAGGAACTAGCCACACACTGTTCATGGAAAAAGACGGTCGTCTTTTAAATGTTTTCAAACGCAACGGTCAAATACATGCGTTTCAAGATCTGAAAATAAACAACGCGTTTATGTCCCTGTCGATCCCCAACCCAATGAATCGGAAATTGTACATCTGTTTCGCTATTACGCGAAGCATTCTCACTCACCAGCATTTGAAAAGAGGGTTTCATGGGTGGAAAAGGATGGCTTTCCGGCGGTAGCCTGCCATGAGTTCAAGGGTACTTTTCAAGGGGGGGAGCACACGCATGGCAACTCAAAAAATGCGAAGCGATCAGGACCATACACTAGAATGCAACCGAAAGTGATGGCTAGCATCAAGAGAAAGCTCAAAACTATGCGCCCAATTGACGTGTATCAAATGAAAATGAAGATGAGGATTATGAGAGAGAGAGAGAGAGAGAGAGAGAGAGAGAGAGAGAGAGAGAGAGAGAGAGAGAGAGAGAGACAGAGAGAGAGAGAGAGAAAGAGAGAGAGAGAGAGATCAGTATCATAGTGTCTTTTTATGATTTTGATAACAAACTCCTGTTTCTGGATGATGATTATTATGATGATGATGATGATTATGAGAGAGAGAGAGAGAGAGAGAGAGAGAACAGAGCGAGAGAGAGAGGAAAGAGAGAGAGAGAGAGGAGATCAGTATCATAGTGTCTTTTTATGATGTTTGATAACAAACTCCTGTTCTGTGATGATGATTATTATGATGATGATGATGATTATGAGAGAGAGAGAGAGACAGAGAGACAGAGAGAGAGACCAGAGAGACAGAGAGTGAGAGAGAGAGAGAAGAGAACGAGAGATCGAGGAGAGTAGAGACAGAGAGAGAGACAGAGAGAGAGATCGAGAGAGAGTGAGAGAGAGAGAGCGAGAGACAGAGAGAGAGAGAGAGAGCGAGAGAGAGAGAGAGAGAGAGAGAGAGAGAGAGATCAGTATCATAGTGTCTTTTTATGATTTTGATAACAAACTCCTGTTTTCTGGATGATGATTATGATGATGATGATGATGATGATTATGAGAGAGAGAGAGAGAGAGAGAGAGAGAGAGAGAGAGAGAGAGAGAGAGAGAGAGAGAGAGAGAGAGAGAGAGAGATCAGTATCATAGTGTCTTTTTATGATTTTGATAACAAACTCCTGTTTCTGGATGATGATTATTATGATGATGATGATGATGATTATGAGAGAGAGAGAGAGAGAGAGAGAGAGAGAGAGAGAGATCAGTATCGCAGTGTCTTTTTATGATTTTGATAACGAACTCCTGTTTTTCTGTACAAACTCCTGTTTTTCTGGATGATGAATATTATGGTGATGATATGATGGTGATAATGTAGTAATAATAATAAAGATCGGACTGAAAACAAATAATTATATTATTTTATTGATTCCATATAATCATTAGTACTCCTCGCAGACACTCGTCAGAGCCATACTACATAGCTCATCTATCATACGACTAATATAATAATCTAATATAATCTAGGACTTGAAGAATAACTAACAATTATAGTGTATCGCGACGTATCGCGACGTATCACAATGTATCGCGGTGTATCGCGACGTATCGCGACGTATCACAATGTATCACGATGTATCGCGGTGTATCGCGGTAATTCGACTTACCGGGCAAGGAGAGATCCCAGTTGATCGGCGATTCCATCGCAAAAATCGACGTGCCTGGAGAAGCCATTTGCAAGCGTGCGAGAAAGGAATCATCAATTACGGGACAAATGGAAAGTCTGCATTGGTAAAGCATCTCACCACCACTGTAATTGGATTTGCATCGAACAACGCCGCCTGTGGACCCAAAGATTCGGCAGCCACTGGAAACCCCTGGAGATCAACCCGTGTTGTACCTCATCATGCTACGGTTCCAGTTGATGGCCGAAGTCGTAGACCATCCCACATTGCTTTTGCTCGGAAATCATAGAGCCGCAAGGTAGCCTCTTCTTCTAAAAATAAGCTGCAGACTCCCACACCCTCCACATCAGCTGTGGACAGTGCTTCGAGACGGGAAACTGTACCTCCAGTCACTGCTAATGGTGTGTCTCCGGGGTTTTGTATTCCCAAGGTGGCCTCTTCTTCCGCCATGAAGGTGGTGCAGACCCCCATCAACAAAAGATCGTCATCTGTGCCCGTGAGTGAAGCTAATGTGGTGCCGGTGTCGCAGGATATTTCGGAACCGGACAAATCAGAACCATTCCGATTTATCCTGGCCCTGGTGGCAGGATTTTTCGGAACCACCAGGATATTTTGGAACCGTTTAGAAGTTCATTAGCCCACATTAATTTTTTACTTTACGACTTTTTCTAAACAGATTGTGAAGAGTTTCTCACACTTTGATGAGGTTGTGCAATAAATATCTTCTCACCTACCTGCTTATCTCCTTCTTTATGAATTACAAATTCACGCGCAGAAGACTCACATGGCTTCACTAATATTCTGTCTGCATCATTCCGTGTCAAAATTCTATTCTCGCCTACCTGTT
>JAWQFJ010002844.1:0-17500 GCA_034096865.1 Theodoxus fluviatilis
CTGGCCCCATCCAGCTGCGCGAAGACTTGCTTTTCCGGTTATTCCCTTGGATGTCTGTTTTTCCTCGTTCTCGGTTTGCTTTGGAAAAATGGACGTGGCCCCCAATTTGTTCTTGGGGACCTTTCAAGGAGGAATGACCCCAATCCACCGGTAAGGGGGAGGCTGCAGCATGGTTGCCCTGGAACGGGAGGGAGTGGAACGGAAGGCAAGTTTGAGGGGGCAAGCCGGGGGACGAGCGATGTGCAGTCCAAGACGTACCCGACCAAAGGTGCTGTGGCAAGTGAGGGAGAGTGCCCACAAAGCCTGAACACCCAAGGACTGAGAGATTGCAGAGGCTTGGAGAAAACGTCTTCGGGGAGCAGGTCTTAAAGGGTATGCTGTTACAGGGGGGGGGACTTTTCTGGGGTTTTTGGTGGTCCTGGGGAGGCCCGAATAAAGACTGGGACCCAGTCTGCCTTGCCTGTTCTGGAGGTGGGGGACCAGCTTTCCACTGTGTTGCTCCCATTGGTTTTTCTGCCTTGCATGGAGCTTGGGGCAAGATGAGAGTACCTTGCGAGGAGGGGAGGATCCGGGGGAGTGTGATGGACATGTGGGTGGGGGAAAAAACCCCACGCATCCAGGCGGCTTCTCCCTTTCCAGAGAACTGTTAGAAAGCGAGTTTTCATAGATTTCTGAGCAGTTTATCTCGGTGCCTGGGAACACACGTTAGGGCGGCTCTAATCCTCAACGGAGGACTTTAAAGGGGCAACGTCCACCCAAACCAATGGTTCCAACCATTGAGTAGTAACAGGAACTTTGATTGTTTCAAAAATTTTTTGAAGGAAAAGCCCGAGAGCGGGGGGGAGGCGGCGTCGGGCGTGCGGGTCGTCTAAAGAACAGGACAAAATGGGCCCCAAGTCTTTTTTTAAGCAATGAACCGAGAAAAAGACTATGATGTTCATAGGAGACTAACGTCTGATCTCCAAGAAAAAGTCGAAGAGAAAAATTTGTGCCATGATAGGACGTAAAATTGCGTTTGTGACTGGAAGAGAATGATATATGAACAGCCTTAGGGCATCCACCTCCACTTTGGCAGGGACTGGTTTTTAGGAGCCGATGAATGTAGTTTGAAGCAGAAAACCGGGGGAGTTTAGTTAGAATTAAAGCATGTAACATAGGGCACATGTAGTCTGTGCCCCTCGTGAGGGGCAGAGGGGAGGGAGAGACTTTTGAGGGGAGGAAAGTCAAGGCTGAAACAGTTGTGAGAGAAGGTGCAATTTGTGTGCCACCCACAAGTGGCGGGGTGGGGGGGCTGGCTAGTAATTAAGATGCCATCCTTTTGCTACTCGCACAGACAAATCAACCCCGGGCGAGACAGGAAGAATCTGTGACCAAACAAAAACTCTTGGAAATGACCGCACTGCCAGATTGCACAGATTTGCACCATTTTTCTCAAAATTTTCCGGGGGGGCATGCCCCCGGACCCCCCTAGAGGGGCGTGCCTGCTTCGCAGGCACGCACTCGTGGCTTCGCCACTTCGATGAGAAGACCCTAAAACAATTTTAAGCACCCCCCCTCAAAAAACTTTGATCCGGCCCTGGTGATGATGAGGTGGAGTTATGCCATCAGTCGAAGTGTCTTCTGCACTGAAATTGCAGTGCCTCTATATAAAGACGTTAAAAAATCATTTAGCTGTAGACTTCAAATCAGGAACACTGGAAGTATATGAAGGAATGGTTCTGTTTTCTGAATCGAGTTAAATCTTAAAATTGTGGGAGTGAAAAATGTTATCAAAGCAGACAATATTCGACAGGATGTTCTTAAGATGGAAAAACTGGAATGCAAATGTGTGTGGCTTGCTTTCAGTAGGAGTGCGTTCAGGCTTCAACTCCGCAGGCACTGCGATGGTGCAGTTTAGTTGACACTCAACTACATTCGGCCTTAATTAAACTACTGGACTGCGAAGCCTGAACGGTGTTGTAGGTGAAATGTAGCTCTGCGCAGGCCTTCGAGGACACACTTGAACGCGTCCCAGCTGTCCCACAGAAAGAATATAAATAGTCGGACCAATCTCAACCTTGTCTCATTACCCTTCGAGGTCCGACCCCGGCACCCAACTTCCCTGACTGACAGGACACGTGTACGATTTTCATGGCGCATTTAGCATTCTTACAGTTGCCGGGGCGAGGCGAAGATGTGCTGAAATCGTGCAGTGCATGCAGGGATGCATGAATGGAGTTTTACGGCCTATAACCCTTTGCACGCTATGTGAGGCCATTGAGCACGAAAATCGCTAGAACAGGTGGGAGTAAGCGCAAAATCAAGTCACGATTTCTGTAGTTATTCGCCTCTTACGAATCGCGTAGGGAGACGCTGTGTGTGTGCGTGCGTGTGTGTGTCTGTGTGTGTGTGCGTGCGTGCGTGCGTGCGTGTGTGTGTCTGTGTGTGCGTATGTGTGCGTGTGTATATGTGTGTGTGTGTGCGTATGTGTGTATGTGTGTGTATGTGTGTGTGTGCGTATGTGTATGTGTGTGTATGTGTGTGTGTGTGCGTATGTGTGCGTATGTGTCTGTGTGTGTATGTGTGTGTGTGCGTATGTGTGTATGTGTGTGTATGTGTGTGTGTGCGTATGTGTATGTGTGTGTATGTGTGTGTGTGCGTATGTGTGCGTATGTGTATGTGTGTGTATGTGTGTGTGTGTGCGTATGTGTGCGTATGTGTCTGTGTGTGTGTCTATTCTTGCCCCTAACCCGCAGGGGGATGCATGCAGGGAGTGAGATGTAACGTCGCCCTTATCGTGATGAGAAAAATTAATGTGAATTGCAGTGGATGTGTTGGCTCTTCCAAGAATTAATGTTTTCTGTCTTTTTCGTGTGTGGCTGTGGTAAAGGCTGCCAGGAGGTGTTGGGGGCATGTGTTAGTTTTGCACATTGTCTGACAATGTAACCCAAACTCCCAGATTTATCATTTGAGAGAGACCCATTTCAGCAGCGCAGACAGTAACAGAAAAGGTTGCACTAAAGCTTCGTAGAAACGTGATGATCAACTTATGATTATTTGAAATGTTGATAATTTTGCAAGCCTACCTAGGAAGTATAACTTGGTCACCAGCATTCAACTGCCCGCACTCCCAAGGACAACAGTAAAGCGTTGCGTGGTGTTGTGGCGACAGTGCAGACGTGCTATCTAAGTTGGTCACCCCTTTCTACGCTGCGATCTGGCTGGAGTGAAAGATAACGTGCACTTGGCTTGCTGAGTACACACCCAGCCACTAGGCTTGCTGAGTACACACCCACCCACTAGGCTTGCTGAGTACACAACCAGCCACTAGGCTTGCTGAGTAGGCTACACACCCACCCACGCACAGCGCCCGGAGAGTGAGGCTTGCAAACAAGCGCACAAGATTAACGATTAATGGGCCAGGGCAGACTCCTTCAAAACAGGCGGTTTTACTCCAAAGATAAATGTCAGTAGGACTTTTCCTACCAAGCTGAGTTGGTCCCACACCTCAGACGATTTTCAGATTAATGCTTCAGTTCAATTCAATCATTTTATCTAATGAGTGAAAAGACAGGTCATGACAATTACTCCGACTAATTGTATTTATTCTTTTATTTTTGGCCAAAAGATTATAAAAAAAAAGAATACGATTAGTCAGAATAATTGTCACGACTTGCTTTGTCAATTTTGTCAGTCCGACCCCGGCAACCAGCCTTTTTTGTATTTTTATCTAATGAGGGTATACACTTGCACAATAAAGGTCCATCTGCCAGTGGCCCTCAAAATAAAAACAATGTGACAAGGAGAATAAGAACTCTCTCTCTCTCTCTCTCTCTCTCTCTCTCTCTCTCTCTCTCTCTCTCTGTCTCTCTCTCTCTCTCTCTCTGTCTCTGTCTCTCTCTCTGTCTCTCTCTCTCTGTCATCCTCTCTGTCTCTCTGTCTCTGTCTCTGTCTGTCTGTCTGTCTGTCTGTCTGTCTGTCTGTCTGTCTGTCTGTCTGTCTGTCTGTCTGTCTGTCTGTCTGTCTGTCTGTCTGTCTGTCTGTCTGTCTGTCTGTCTGTCTGTCTGTCTGTCTGTCTGTCTGTCTGTCTGTCTGTCTGTCTGTCTGTCTGTCTGTCTGTCTGTCTGTCTGTCTGTCTGTCTGTCTGTCTCTCTCTCTCTCTCTCTCTCTCTTTCTTTCTCAGTCTCTATCTCTCAAAACTTTTCATTCCATCGCCTTTTCTCTCACACTACCACCCCGCCCCCCACCCCAACTCCTTCATTATTGTTCTTAAGGTAGAATTTTAACTTTTTTATGACTGGAGATTCAATTCATCTTTGACAGAAATAGGTAGCGAGTTCTATTTCTATGTAGCATAATAAGTTAATGATTTACGAAACATGTTCGTGTAGACTATGAGAGAATGAAGATTTGATATAGAGAATGAACGGAGTCGTGAATCACCTACTTGTGAGAAATTTTCTTGGAGGCAGATGGAGAATGCAAAATCAACATTTTGTGTACAAATATGACCGATTGAAGCAGAGATTCATCGCAGAGTGCCTTGAATTCACTTCAAAATATCCCGATAATGATGATGATGATGATGATGATGATGATTGTTGTGTTGTTCTTGTTATTATCAATATCATTATTGTCGTCGTTGTAGTCGTTGTTGTTCTTGTTATTATCAATATCATCATTGTCGTCGTTGTAGTCGTTGTTGTTTTTGTTATCATCATCATCATCATCATCATCATCATCATCATCATCATCATCATCATCATCATCATCATCATCATCATCATCATCATCATCATCACCATCATCATCATCATCATCATCATCATCATCATCATCATCATCATCATCATCATCATCATCATCATCATCATCATCATCATCATCATCATCATCATCATCATCATCATCATCATCATCATCATCATCATCATCATCATCATCATCATCATCATCATCATCATCATCATCATCATCCTAGATAATATATATTATTGAGTGGTTGATGATTTATGCCTGTCTGAATACGTGTGCATTGAAAACGAGCGTGTGTAAGAAAACGGCAGTTGAAGTGTGCGGACAATACTCCGTTAGCAATCGAGGTTTACAGAAAAGAGACAATTTCTTCAGCTTCTATTTCAAATTATTCCCTCAGTGGCCAATGAAAATGCCTCGCACGGACAGGCAAGTCCCCCGTTCTCAGTGGCGTCAAACACAACACGGATTCCTTTGCAAGTAAGGTGGAGTCAGGGTTATGGCGATTTGGGGTATTGCGCAATCAGACGCAGAAATTTTATAGCACAAAAATGGATTTTAAGGTCTTTCTGTAGAGTAAAAAAACAACTAATCATTTCCTCTGTGGATTGAAACCTGAAAGTCGCCAAGCATTGGCAGGGAGTGCCAAGCATTCTGAATCAATGTTATTCTCAAATTTGCTGGAATACCCCCCAAAAGTGCAGATCCTGCGGTATTACTATATCCGACTGAAGTTTCAGGCCGGCTTACCTTGCGAGGACCAGATTATGTTGTAGTGCAGCTAGAGAACTCAACTGCGTAATTTGGAGGCGTAATCTTGTTACAGCAAATGAGGTGGAGTTCTCCCTCCATACCCCCCCCCCCCCCCCCCCAACACACACACCACCCACCTCCCATCTCCGCAAAAGTATAGTTTACATAAAGATCGTATACTACTATGGAATGGACAGAGTGCTACTAAGATGCAAGATAAGAAAACCACCAATTCAACTGCCCACTTTGGCACAAGAATGCTCGAATGCGGGTATATTGGTGTTGCTTTAAAACAAAAGTGTGTCTTGACCCTTATAATTCAGGAATATGATAGCTAGTGTGCACTGAGGGAGAAAAAACTGACGAACAAACACACACACACACACTCACACACACACACACACACACACACACACACACACACACACACACACACACACACACACACACACACACAAACACACACACACACTCGCGCGCAAACACGTCCAATGCATTCTGGATGCAGGCTTCTCTTTCATCTCGGCTCATGCGGTCTCGTGTTGCCCATCCCTCGTCACCTGCTGTGCCCGACCTCCACCTACTGTCCCAACTTTGTCCTTTCGCCTTTCTCTTTCTTTCTCCTCTTCCAGCCACTGCTCTCTCTCTCTCTCTCTCTCTCTCTCTCTCTCTCTCTCTCTCTCTCTCTCTCTCCTTCTCTCTCTGTCTCTGTCTCTGTCTCTGTCTCTCTGTCTCTCTCTGTCTCTCTGTCTCTGTCTATCTGTCTCTCTGTCTCTGTCTGTCTGTCTGTCTGTCTGTCTGTCTGTCTGTCTGTCTGTCTCTCTCTCTCTCTCTCTCTCTCTCTCTCTCTCTCTCGTTTGTAAAAATATTTCATTACAAAATCTCGTATCGCATAGAGCATGTACTATATTACGATCACGTCGCACTAAGGTGAATTACCCACTCTCTTGTCTCCGCCTGCCCCCCCCCCCCCTCTCTCTCTCTCTCTCTCTCTCTCTCTCTCTCTCTCTCTCTCGCACACACACGCACAGACTCACACACACACACACACACACACACACACACACACACACACACACACACACACACACACACACACGCACGTACTTTCTTCCCAAATCCCCACGTCTATTTAAGTCATACTTTCCCAGCAATATTAACCCCATTTCCATCCCCCCCCCCCCCCCCCCCCCTTTGTCCTCGCAACCTCAAGGGCACTCGTCCGGGTTCGTCCGGGTGAAGGACAGACCACCTGTATTGGCTCATGTTGGCACGACTGGCTGACCAGAGGACATTCTGGCAAATAGCCAGCTCTGCAGCGCTGCCCTCCCCGTCTCCTGCAGGAATGGAGTGACCGGGTTTTTTGCAGTAGGCAACGACCTTCTCTGCAGCCTTGAGGCGGAACGTCAACACGCGTGCTGCCTGGACCATTCACCTGTCTAAAGGCCGAAACTCGGCCCCCTACCTCATGCCTCCCAACCCACCCACCCACCCACTCACTATCACCACTCTACCTTTGAAAACTTCCCTGACTGCACTACTTTGCATACCAACATTCTATCTGAGCGCTTTCATCGACAGAACCCCTGACTCAAACTTGCCAACACTTGTCTGCTCATGTGGACGTAAGCCATGTCCAGCCTCGTACCTTGGAGAGAGAAGTCGACAATCAAGCGACATAACCAATTAAGTCTTTCTCGGTCTGCTGTTGGAGTGCACTCTCGCTCTCTCTCCCTGTCTGCCTGTCTGCACTGCCTGCCTGTAGTTCCCAGTTCTGCCTGTACACAGCTGCACACGGGCGGGTGGGCAAACAGGTCAGGCCTTCCCGAGTGCGCCTTGCGTCCCGCCTCTCGTCCACCTCCACTCCCCGCGTCCCTCACTCCTGTTCCATCACCGTACAGCATACTGCCTCTCGTCCACCCCCACTCCCCGCGTCCCTCACTCCTGTTCCATCACCGTACAGCATACTGCGGTCCGGTCAAACCCAGCTACCGGGGTAGACAGAAACCGAAAACAAGACAACGACCGTTTTGGATGCAAGATAGAGGGACCGATATCATTGATGTTTGCGCCAGTCATCCACAGAAACAAAAGATATCCGCTTTATCGGGCCCTGACCGCATTCATGCTGTCTGACTTGCATAGACTGCGCGTCACTGCAAAAAAAAGTAACTACTATACAGGTGACAGCTTACTAGTGCATACTCAGACTTTCAACCGAAGGAGGGATTTTGGCCTGACCAACCGAGAAACTCCTGTCACACGTTGTCGGATCGTGGACTATACACAAGCAAGAACTTGATTAGGTCTCAACCAATTGCAAGGACGGGTGTGTTTTGTACGGAGACTTCGGACATGCAGCCAGCTCATTCCGGACAGTGCGCTACGGATGAAATCAGAGACGCCGTTGTGAGATGACGTGGCGACGGACCCGGTGCAATATGCTCCCACTGCACTGGGAGATGTGAGTGAACGTGTCATGCCTCAGGTGTCAACGTAATCCACCACGAGCTACCATCACGAACTCGAAACCACACTGCCAAGCGTTCTTCAACGTACTCGACATATGTGCTAGTACACAAAAAACATTCACGCACACACACGCACACACACGCACACACACGCGCACACGCGCACACACGCACACACACGCGCACACACGCACACACGCACACACACGCACCTGCGTCAACTTATCAGAGAAGCGTCCGACACCACAACGCACGCACACACGCTGTGGGAATCGCCTGTCCTCCCTTTACAGCAGTTGCAAGGTGAGACGGGTCAATAACCATCTTTTCTTCGTACCCGAAGGAGCATCACCCTCCCCACCACCACCACCCCCGGTGGCTACGCTTTCATCTGGGCTAATTAGCAGGTGCGAGAAAAGTTCTCGTATGTCTAAGTGTTCTGCAGTCTGCACCGCTGACGTTCAGGGTCACAGCCGGCACGGACTCTTTTCTTCTTCTCTTTTCCCCCCGTCTCTGTATCGTCAAAGAACACTTCTAGGGTTATCGTGACTTAAAAGTGCGTGCCTCTGAAAAGGAATAATTCGACTGTGAAAACAGTAACCGCCGCGAGAGTCCTTGCTCACTCCGCCCTGCAGACGTTGGTAGGTAGATAGCGTGCGACGCCTACGCCGTCGAAAAAGTAAACACTTCACCACGACAAGGACTTGCAACCAGAGCCACCACTGCACGCTCTCGTAACCTGAAGAGCCTCGCAGTTTTCGGAACGTGATAACTTACTTACGGAAGAATGCCACATCTGTCCCCTTTTGCCAGCCACCTGTATGACTCCCACTGACAACAACAGACGCTGAACAGGAAGGAAGTCTCCAGCAAGTCTATCGCTTTCGAACTGAGGAAGCCTGAACTTGTGGGAGGCTGACATTTGTGTAGGGATCTTTTCCCAGGAGTACCTGTCGACTAACAGAGAAGGAGAACGCAACGCGCCCACATAGGGTTTCGTGGAAAGAAACAGAAAGTGCCTGCCCACCCAAGCAGCTTGACCGGTTTTGTCCTGAAGGCCAGGCAAGGAGGCGAAAGAGCAAGAAGGAGCGAGAGTGGGTAAATGAGAGAGAGAGAGAGAGAGGGGGGAGAGAGAGAGAGGGGGAGAGAGAGAGAGAGAGAGAGAGAGAGAGAGAGACAGACAGACAGACAGACAGACAGACAGACAGACAGGCAGACAGACAGGCAGACAGGCACGCACGCACGCACGCACGCACTCACGGACGCAGGCAGGCAGACAGACAGACACACACATAGACACACAGACACACAGACATACACAGACCGACTGACCGACGGACGGACGGGCGGGCGGGCGGGCAAGCAGGCAGACAGACAGACAGACAGACAGACAGACAGACAGACAGACAGACAGACAGACAGACAGACAGACAGACAGAGACAGACAGACACGTAGGGGACAGGCGTCTTGTTGTCTCGGCTGCCACATTCCGGCAGCGACTGTACGCGGTCGTTCACCTCCACGTCATCCACAATTCCTGCGCACTTCTCCCACCCTGATTGGCTGCACCCGGCAAGACAGAGGGCGACCGAGACTGGAGGGGACATGCAGCGTGTGGTCTTTGAAGGCAGCATGCCGTAGTGACGTCTGTTCAGCCGTCTTCTCTACTCAGCGACCAGTTCTCGGTGACCACACCGTCCACTCTCACTCTCAGAGAGGAGCCCGCCATGCCCGAAGTCAAGCTCTGGCGCATCAAGCGCATGTTCTGTGGGCTGCCTGACCCTGAAGACTTCGAGCTGGAGACCACCAGTCTCCCCGACCTGGTGCACCCCGGAGGTAGGCATCACTAGTAACACTCAAGCTCCTTCCCCATTTCTCCTGTCTTACCCCTTATTTCCCCCACTCCCTCCCCCCTCCTCGCCCGTATAGTCTTGCTACCTCATTGTGTCATGATACGATTATTCTTAAAATGTAATCGCTATTTGTTTGTAATTTTATTGCAAAAGGGCACCTGCTCCATCAATAATAATACATTATAATAAATTTGAATAATTTATGTCACCCCTTATTCTTATCTTGACTTTCTTTCTCAAGCGTGCTACATTATCACTACAACGGAAGTGATTGGTTCATTTATTCAGATCATAAATCATTTTACGCTCAGAGCACTCGTGCACTCACGTGAGAACAATTGTACGTGCAGGCAGGCTCACAAACGCGAGCACGATTCACGTTTCAATCCCCCCCCCCTTCCCCCCCCCCCCCCCCCCCCCCCGAGACGCACAGGAGTTAACTCTTCAAAAGTTCACAGAACTTCGAGCAAGCTTTTTAAAAGGCACGAATATAAGGCGGCAACAAGCGCTGTGGTGGATAGAGGGTTAAATTAGGTTTCCCATACGAAATGACGGAGCTGTCAAGATTTTCACAGGAACGTACACGTACGTGTACAAATTCTGCAAGAGAAAAGCATTGATTATTTCTCCTTGTATTTCAGTCACGCACAGAGTTTCCGATTAATAATAGTCTCATAGACTATACTGCTCAGAGTGGTTTCTCTCTTAATCTAAAATCGGACAATTACGCAATTTGTTTGTGGATTGACAAACATGTAATGACAGGCAGATAAGAGGTAAATAGAACTGCAAAGGCTGATATGTGTGACGAAATGATACATCCACAGAGATCTCCATGTTACGAAGCACTTAACCCACTGCATCTCGCACTAACATAACACCACAGTGCTGAAGTTTGCGGACGGCACGGCTATTGTTGGTCGCATCAAAGAGGACGAGGAAGAAACAGAACATCTCGTCAACTAGGCTGACAGGATCTGCATCAGACTGAATGCGTCAAAAACTAAATAACTGATAGTCAACTTCAGACGTAACATATCCCCTCTCCAGCCTACCACTATCAAAGGCGAACATAATTATTGATTGCGTGGACACATTCATGTATCTTAGAGTCACTTTTGCAGCCGAGGTGACGTGGTCAGCTCATATAGATACTGTCGACACCAAAAGCCAGCAACGCCTACATCTGCTCAGAAAACTACGGCAATGGAGAGCACCATCACTTACTGCCTCCTTACATGGTACCCCAACACCATCGACAAGGACAGGAAGAGACCTCAACATAATTACATGCATATTCAAACAAGAGAAAAGGATTGCAGGGAGCCACCCCAGAGAACTTGATGAACTTTTAAATGAGAGGGCACTGAGCAGCGGGAGAGCAGTCAGACGAGCTCCTTCCCACATGCATACGTGGATGAGTTGCATACGGTTTCTAACGTTTTGTTTACAGAGTTCCTATGCGAGGCTGTGTACATGAGCGTGGATCCCCTCATGGCGTAAGTAGGCCTACACCACTCCACATTGGCTTGAGCTGTCCTCTGCCTGGCACTGCCCTGCGCTGCCCTGCACTGCCCCCCACTGCCCTGCACTGCCCTGCACTGCCCTGCTCTGCCCCCCACTGCCCTGCGCTGCCCCCCTGCCCTGCACTGCCCTGCACTGCCCCCCACTGCCCTGCACTGCCCTGCACTGCCCCCACTGCCCTGCACTGCCCCCCTGCCCTGCACTGCCCTGCACTGCCCCCACTGCCCTGCACTGCCCCCCTGCCCTGCACTGCCCCCCACTGCCCTGTGCTCGTACCCCCAGTGGGTTGGGGTCGAGAGGAGACCCATCGCTTTTCCTACGCGATTCAGAGGCGAATTAGTACGGAAATAGAGACTTGACTTGCTTTTACTCTAAGTAGCTCTAGTGATTTTCGGGACCAATGGCCTTACATAGCCTACAATGGCTGACATACTAAACATTTCATTCAATCGTTTATCAATTTTTGTGCTTTTTGACACTAACCAAAACCTATAATTATGTGTCATTCTAACTGTCATGCTTCACATCATCCTGAACAATTCTGCGCTAACCTGCAATGTCAAGTACAATTCCGAGCCGTCCAACAATGTCTAGAATTGACCGGGCAATGTCCTACACCCTTGCGACACGTGTCTCCACTCCACGGTGGAGATCTTTATGGAAAACTGATCTGTGGACACTGAAGATTCAAGTCAATCTGCAGCATGTCAAATTATTGGAGTTTGCATTTAATGAGAGTGGTACGTTGCTAGTTATCTAAGGAATGACCGAAAAGGTCCTAATTTAACTGAGCTCTCACAGTTTCTCAAAACGTCAATTTCGATGATGCACGATTCATCTGCAAATGACTTTGCATTAAATCATCCAATTAAAAACCAGATTTGACTGCCTTAAAGAACATGAAGTGTTATTTTAGAAATACTATATAACCCAAAATTGATCGAAGGCGAAGCACGACTCATTTCGTGGTATTAGTTCACGTACATGAATGTTCTCCACCGTCCTGATATGACTGGAACTGTCCTGACCAGTTCTCCATTGTTCTGCACTGTCCGGACATGTCCTGCTCTGTCTTGAACTGTCCCAACATGTCCCGCACTGTTTTGAATTGTCCTAACATGTTCCGCTTTGTCTGGAACTGTCCCAACATGTTCTGCTCCGTCTCGAACTGCCCCAACATGTTCTGCACTGTTTTGAATTGTCCTAACATATTCCGCTTTGTCTGGAACTGTCCCAACATGTTCTGCTCCGTCTCGAACTGCCCCAACATGTTCTGCTCTGTCTTGAACTGTCTTGTACTGTCCCAACATGTTTTGTTCTGTCTCGAGCTGTCCCAACATGTTCTGTTCTGTCTTGAGCTGTCCCAACATGTTCTGTTCTGTCTCGAACTGCCCCAACATGTTCTGCTCTGTCTTGAACTGTCTTGTACTGTCTCAACATGTTCTGTTCTGTCTGGAACTGTCTCAACATGTTCTGTTCTGTCTCGAACTGCCCCAACATGTTCTGCTCTGTCTTGAACTGTCTTGTACTGTCTCAACATGTTCTGTTCTGTCTGGAACTGTCCCAACATGTTCTGCTCCGTCTCGAATTGCCCCAACATGTTCTGCTCTGTCTTGAACTGTCCTGCACTGTCCCAACATGTTCTGCTCCGTGTCGAACTGCCCCCACATGTTCTGCTCTGTCTTGAACTATCCTGCACTGTCCCAACATGTTCTGCTCCGTCTCGAACTGTCCCAACATGTTCTGCTCTATTTTGAACTGTCTTGTACTGTCCCAACATGTTCTGTTCTGTCTCGAACTGTCCCAACATGTTCTGCTCCGTCTCGAATTGCCCCAACATGTTCTGCTCTGTCTTGAACTGTCTTGTACTGTCCCAACATGTTCTGTTCTGTCTGGAACTGTCCCAGTATGTTTTGCTCTGTCTTGAACTGTCCCAATTTGTTTGGTTCTGTCTTGAACTCTTTTTCTCTGTCCCAACACATTCTGCTCTGTCCTCAACTGTCCCAACATGTTCTGCTCTGTCGTGATCTGTTTTGCACTGTCCTGAAAATATCCTGCATTGTCCTGCACTGTTCTGATTAGCTCTCTATTGTCCTTCACTGTTCTGATCAGCTCTCTATTGTCCTGCACTGTTCTGATCAGCTCTCTACTATCCTTCACTGTTCTGATCAGCTCTCTATTGTCCTGCACTGTCCTGATCTGCTCTCTACTGTCCTTCACTGTTTTGATCAGCTCTCTATTGTCTTCACTGTTCTGATCAGCTCTCTATTGTCTTCACTGTTCTGATCAGCTCTCTATTGTCCTTCACTGTTCTGATCAGCTCTCTATTGTCCTGCACTGTTCTGATCAGCTCTCTATTGTCCTGCACTGTTCTGATCAGCTCTCTATTGTCCTTCACTGTTCTGATCAGCGCTCTATTGTCACTGTCCTGATCAGCTCTCTATTGTCCTTCACTGTTCTGATCAGCGGTCTATTGTCACTGTCCTGATCAGCTCTCTATTGTCCTTCACTGTTCTGATCAGCTCTCTATTGTCCTTCACTGTTCTGATCAGCGCTCTATTGTCACTGTCCTGATCAGCTCTCTATTGTCCTTCACTGTTCTGATCAGCGGTCTATTGTCACTGTCCTGATCAGCTCTCTGTTGTCCTTCACTGTTCTGATCAGCTCTCTATTGTCCTTCACTGTTCTGATCAGCTCTCTATTGTCCTTCACTGTTCTGATCAGCTCTCTATTGTCCTTCACTGTTCTGATCAGCTCTCTATTGTCACTGTCCTGATCAGCTCTCTATTGTCCTGCACTGTTCTGATCAGCTCTCTATTGTCCTGCACTGTTCTGATCAGCTATCTATTGTCCTGCACTGTTCTGATCAGCTCTCTATTGTCCTGCACTGTTCTGATCAGCTCTCTATTGTCCTGCACTGTTCTGATCAGCTCTCTATTGTCCTGTACTGTTCTGATCAGCTCTCTATCGTCCTGCACTGTTCTGATCAGCTCTCTATTGTCCTGTACTGTTCTGATCAGCTCTCTATCGTCCTGCACTGTTCTGATCAGCTCTCTATTGTCCTGCACTGTTCTGATCAGCTCTCTATTGTCCTCCACTGTTCTGATCAGCGCTCTATTGCCCGGCACGTTCGTGCACCATCGGACACTGTTATGAACTGTCTGGAACTGTTTTCGTCGGTTCTGCACTGTGCTGTAAATTTGTGCACTGCCCAAGCCTCACTTGTGTTTTTCTATGCTGTTCTGCGTTGTACTGTGCATGTGTTGCCCTGTCTTGTGCATTTATCCAACACTGACAAGCGCATCTCAATAGTCTATTGCGTTTGTCCTTATCTGTTGTTGTTGTGACCTTCAATTGACCATTTACAAAGTTCTGACTGAAGTAATTTTCAAAGTACACCTCCGTGCCTTAGAAGAATCTGGATAGATTTTAAAAATCTTTGTTCTATTTGTATATTTTTGCCGTCATCTTCATCTGCACGTCGAAGATGATCGTTCTTCTTTCTTTTTTCGATTTCCTTGATACCTCTCTGCATTCCTTCTTTGATTCTAAAGGACAACTTCGCAACGAGAGATCAAAATCGTATGCATGAAATTTTCTCGATAATTGCAGGACCCAAGAATACGAATGCTAGTTTTGACCACATTACATGTATATTGTCCGACAATTTAATAGTAGCATATTGGGTTGTCTAACGATTAAAACCCCTCTCTAAACCTTGTCAGAGGACACTTGAAGACCAGGGTTATGTGGAAGAAACATTCACGTGAAACTACAGCGTTGTCACTCATCTAGCTCATTCTTTCTCGCCAACTGGGGGTTTCCTGTTAAGGCTCAGCCAGTTTTACTCTAGCCATCAGATTCCTATTGCTACATATTTTATGGCTGGATTTCAGTGTGAATTGCAACTTGTGGGCATGTTTTTTTCTCCCATTTCCCTCTTTTTGAAAAAGGAAGGATTACGGTATGTAATGTGATTCCTCTTGATTCATATGCATTCCTCTTGTCAACCTCTATGCGTCAGTCAATCTCTTTTCACTCTTGCAGTCGCTGCTCTACATTTCTGACCCCGTCCTCATTTCATTTTCCTTCCCGTGGATTCGCGCATGAACACGGCGTCAGGATCACCACTGAGCTGATATGAAGCAAGCAACGATGCTACGTTTGTTCACTGCGGGATACTCTCTAACCTGCATTTTAGGTTCATATGTTGAATGTTGGGACCTGATCTGAATGCTTTCTACCCCCCCCCCCCCCCCTTACTTCACTCCCCCCTCCTCGATGGTACATAGGTGCTGCTTGGGGCCAGTTGTGCGAGTGCTACTGAAGCAGGGCCTGAAAGCACGAAGACGACAGCATTCCAGTTCGTGAGAGGGGAGTTAGGCAGCTTCAACTAACTGTATGCTAGCTCTTATAGAAAGCAAAACTGGCTCCTCAAGCGATGTTTAAAAGCGTTTGCATGACCTTTGCCAGGAAAATGTGAAAACATACATGTAGGTAGCGAGGTCTTACATGAAGAGGCTGTTGCATGAACAATGAGAGTGCCACAATATAAATTCGCCTTCCCCCTCCCTTCGTCCCCCCCCCCCCCCCCGCCCGCCCCCTCAAACCCCCCCCCCCCCCCTTCTATAAAGTTATGAGAGAAAACATTAAATTTTCTCTATAATCGGTGTTACCGGCTTTAAGACTCTGCAGAACCGACACGAACTGTTTGCTACAGCAATATCAGTAACTGCAGCAATATCAGTAACTGCAGCAATATCAGTAATTGCAGCAATATCAGTAACTGCAGCAGTATCAGCAACTACAGCAGTATCCGTAACTGCAGCAGTATCAGTAACTGCAGCAGTATTAGTACTGCAGCAGTATCGGTAACTGCAGCAGTATCAGTAACTGCCGCAGTATCGGTAACTGCAGCAGTATTAGTACTGCAGCAGTATCAGTAACTGCAGCAGTATCAGTAACTGCAGCAGTATTAGTACTGCAGCAGTATCGGTAACTGCAGCAGTATCAGTAACTGCAGCAGTATCAGTAACTGCAGCAGTATTAGTACTGCAGCAGTATCGGTAACTGCAGCAGTATCGGTAACTGCAGCAGTATCAGTAACTGCAGCAGTATTAGTACTGCAGCAGTATCGGTAACTGCAGCATTATCAGTAACAACAGCAGTATCAGTAACTGCAGCAGTATTAGTACTGCAGCAGTATCGGTAACTGCAGCAGTATCAGTAACTGCAGCAGTATTAGTACTGCAGCAGTATCAGTAACTGCAGCAGTATTAGTACTGCAGCAGTATCGGTAACTGCAGCATTATCAGTAACTGCAGCAGTATCAGTAACTGCAGCAGTATTAGTACTGCAGCAGTATCGGTAACTGCAGCATTATCAGTAACTGCAGCAGTATCAGTAACTGCAGCAGTATTAGTACTGCAGCAGTATCGGTAACTGCAGCAGTATCGGTAACTGCAGCAGTATCAGTAACTGCAGCAGTATTAGTACTGCAGCAGTATCAGTAACTGCAGCAGTATCGGTAACTGCAGCGATAGTAATGCAGCAGAATCAATGAAGGCAGCAACAACAGCATCATCACTTCCTGCTTCAAACACTATGGGCCTTTTTGTGGCAACTCCTCATAATTACATGTATACCAGAGTAACTCGTTCTCTCCGTCTTCTTGCTGCTGTGCTGTACGTTTGACGCACAGAGTCGAAGCCCTGTGAGCGACAGGTTCTTTCCCCCCATCCAATCATGATATCAGAGAACTGCGACGAAGATGTTACCACGTTAACAAAAAGTTAATTGACAACGCCACGCTAAGAAACTCCGTGCACGACATTCGTGTCAACAGAACACATGGGGTTCTGGGGTTAGGGTTACGTGAGGGGGTCCCTATAGCGATCTAGAGCGTGACAGAAAAAATAGGTTCCCCACCCACCCACCCCCGACCAGAGCAACTTGACTTGACTTCTAAGTTGTCTTAATGAAAGACATGTTCAGCACAAGATACCATTAGCCATCAACAAGGCGAAGTTTATGACCGTTCACTCTTCGCATGTAAACATGGCCAGAAAACTAGTGTTGAAAGGTACGGGAATGTACCTTCAGCTTTACTTTCATTCCCACCAGTTGATTTTCTCAAAATTCCCACGCCACCTCAGATCTACCGT
>JAWQFJ010002844.1:22500-30000 GCA_034096865.1 Theodoxus fluviatilis
TATGAACCATCCTGTCTTCATATACGTGGGGTGGGGGTGGGGGTAGGGGTGGGATGGGGGAGGGAGAGAGAGAGAGAGAGAGAGAGAGAGAGAGAGAGAGAGAAACAGAGAGAAACAGAGAAACAGAGAGAGACAGAGAGAGACAGAGACAGTGAGAGGCAGACACACACACACACACACACACACACACACACAGAGGGAGGGCGGAGGGGGGAGGGGGGCAAGGAGACAGACGGACAGAATGACAGACAGACAGAATGACAGACAGAAAGACAGACGGACGGACGGTCGGACGGACGGACGGACATATTTTACTACAACGCAGGAGATATCTGGATTTAACTTACTGGAACTAAACACCATGGATTTCTGGGAAGATCCCACAGACATCACAACTTTCATTCTTGTTGGCACGTAAAGACGTTTAACCAACAGGTGCATCAATCGATGTTCACCTATGCATTCATGCACAATCATGCACACATTCATACCAGACAAAGTGACAAGACAGGGTCGCAGCAATTTTCCTCGATCAACATGATTTCTAACTTTTCTCCCATCTCTCCCGCCCCTGGGATTGAACCACGGCACAGCGCCTCGCTGCAAAGCCCAACGCCTTAGCATGCTGGACCAGGTGTAGATGGTCCAGCATGCTAAGGCGTTGGGCTTTGCAGCGAGGCGCTGTGCCGTGGTTCAATCCCAGGGGCGGGAGAGATGGGAGAAAAGTTAGAAATCATTACTGGAACTGTTAGAATGTCTCGAAATGCAAGGTGCTGTTTGGATTGTTCGGAAATGATAACATTTTTGTTTGAGCTTGTCATGGCTTGCGCTGAAATTGAAGATATTGTATCTTCCTGCCTTCCTATATGAGCGTACGCTTGTGTCCATGTGTGCATGTGTGTGCATGTGTGTGTACATGTATATGTGTATGTGTAAGTGTGTGCGTGTTTTATGCGTATGTGTGCATGTGTTTTATGTGTGTGCCTGCATGTGTGTGTGTGCGTGTACGTGCGAGTACGTGTATTTGTGTGTATGGTGTGTGTATGTGTGTGTGTGTGTGTCTGTCTTTTTTCACACGAAAACGGGCGTTTTCCATTCCATTTAAGATTGGACTTGCCTCACCACAGACACTCTCTTAAAACTTTAGAGCTGAAGCCATGCAGCTTTATTCTGCCCGCACCTGGGGAGGCCGCGGATCAATTGATGCCAGGCGTTCTCATATGGCCACCTGGCCTTGAGTTTGGAGCACGCCACCCTGCCCTGCATCCCCCTTGTATCACGGGATCGACGACTCTCAGAGTTTGTAGGACGGGTCACTGTGTCGAGCCATCTTTTGTGCCTGTCCCTGCCGCTGTCTGCCAAGTTCTATTCTTTCCCGCCACCTTGACCTTGCCCCGTCTCGGCTCCAGGTGGGGTAGGGTGGAGAATGGAAGAAAAGGAGGGAGAATGGGGGACGAACAGTCTCTTGTCGTGTTGTGTGAATCTCTGTAAATGTCTGTGACTCGGTGTGCTTTTCGTGCTTTAATGTGCGCGAGTGTGCGCGCGCGTGTCTGCGTGTGTGTGTGTGTGTGTATGCGCGTGTGTGTATTTGTGAGTGTGGGTGCGTGTGTGTGCGTGTGTGTGTATGTGTGTGTGTGTGCACGTGTGTGTACGTATGTGTGTGTGTGCGAGTGCATGCATACGTGTGTGTACGTGTGTGCGTGCGTGCATGCGTGCGCGAGCGTGCACGAGTGGGTGCTTACGTACACAGTGCGTATGTGTTTGGCTTTGTGCGTCTGCTTGCATGCCTGCCTGTCTCTTGGTTTGCCTCTGCATGCGTGTTCGTCTGTATTGTCTGTGTGTCTCTCAGGCGGTGTACGTGTGCGTCTATTTCTTTTTCTGCGAGTAAAATTCACGAACTGTGAAGATTTTGCTCGCAGTGATTGATAAAGCAACATTTTCAGTCCCGTTCCGTCTGCTCCCTGACGGGTCCCAGTTCACGCTGGCTCTGGTTTCTACACAGTCTCACGGCCTACTTCGGACTATTGGAGATCTGCCGACCCAGGGAAGGGGAGACAATTCTGGTGAACGGGGCTGCTGGAGCAACCGGAAGTGTAGTGGTTCAGATCGCCCAACTCAAAGTACGTACGCCTTCACATAGCTCCATTCAGCACTGGCGGTCTTGAAAAAAGTTTGAAAACCACGTCATATCTGTCGAGCTTTTCATGCCACGATTCATTTGCTGTCTAATTGCCCCACAGCGCAGAAAGGACAGCCATGTTTTTTCCCTTGTTTTCCCTCTCAGCAGAAATAAAGGGCACGTCCATAAAACTTATGAGAATTAATGTAAGAAAACTTTGCCTGAATAGGCAGCATCGTTCCAAACAAAGGCGGTTTTCGCAGGACTATGGATAAGAACCCAAAGCAATCGAAAGGACATTTCATGTCTTTTTCATACGCAACATCCAGTCAGTCACTTCTTGTAAGAGATCTATTTCCAAAACCAGAAACTTTCTGCTTTTTCGTCCTTATTTTGTTGCCGATTCCTGAATGAGTACAGCGATCCTTTTATAATAATACCGGAAACACTCTTTGGATTGCTTTGGACTGCATGCCTACATGTATAGTCTGGGAAACCCACCTTTGGCTTTTACTATAAAACACAAAACTCGTACACCAAGCTCGAGTTGAAATACAAAAAGGAAGATGACGACGATGACTGTGACGAAGACAATTATGACGACGACGACGACGACGACGATGATGATGACGACGTCGACGATGACCACCACCACGACAACAACGGCGACGACGACGACGGCAATGATGACGATGATAGGACATCGACGATGGCTGTGTATCGAACAGGGGTGCCGGGTGATCGCCTCAGCTGGCACGACGGAGAAGTGCAACTGGCTGAGGTCTTTGGGCGTGTACCACGTCTTCAACTACAAGGTGACGGACGTGGACAAGGCGCTGCACGAGGCCGCCCCCAACGGCCTCGACTGCTACTTCGACAACGTGAGTGTGGCCCTGGCCCGCATGCGTGAGAAGAAAGGATGATTCCTCATGAGCAAGACTCACTACTAAAGGAAATATTATGAAGTTACGTCAGACATTACTTGCCTTGCATTGGCAATAATATGCGTTGTGGTTGTGACTGTAGAGCTATGTAGTGACTAGGCAGGCAGAAAATACAGGAATCCCGGAAATCCGAGGCGTGTTCAAGACACCTACCGGTACGTACCGGTACGTACCGGTAGCATCTTGAACGACTTGTTACGGCTACCGGTACGTACCGGTACGTACCGCGCCCGAGAGCCGTTGCGCGTGTATAGCCAAAATGGCTGCCTTCGGGGAAAGGAAGAAAATCGTCATCACAAATATGCGCTGTGGCACGCATTTCGACCTGTGATTATTACCCAGCCTATGCGAGACGTTACAAGAAGGTAGGCTGATATTGTACTTTTCTTTTTTAAATAATAACTGCTCTGAAATAATTACCGGTCAAGATGTGAGCAAACATTTCAACGATAGACGGCAAAACAATTTCAAGGCAATTTCAAGGGAAGCAACTCTTATTTTTTACATTAGCCCTTGGTTAGTGGTGTTACCTCCCTTGAAAATAGCATCGAACTATTCTTGCTTACACCAAGTCAGCACTGTCGTTTTGACATAAATTTCTATTCGAGCGATGTCGAGCATTCATGCACAGCTACAGCTTAACGTATTTCATCAGCTTCCACAAGGAACAAGCAGTCTGCAACTGCTGGTTTACTCATTTGGTTGAGAAGCGCAATCCGCGGCGATGAGAAGGCATCTTGGAAGCCATCTTGGCTACCGTTGGGTCATAACGAGTCGTTCAAGATGGCACACCGGTAGGTAGGCTACCGGTAGGCTACCGGTAGGTCGTCTTGAACGCACGGCCGGTCTTTGTGCACATTAACCAGCATCTCTGACCGTCGTCTGCTTCGTTACTAATAACACCTTTGGGCGCATGCAAGTCCTTATGCATGTGCAATTTCCAATATTTCGTGGTGATGAAATCTAAATTTGTTGTAGATTTCATTATCAAAGGAATCAAGCGGAGTCGTTTGGTCTTTAAATGCTCTGTCCCGTCTCCTTCGATGCTGTTGCTGATCAAACACGAATGCTGCCATCTTTCATGTTGACATAAAGTTCCCGCTCTAGCCACAGCTTGCACTTTTCCCACCAAACTCGTGAGATTCTGGCAAACGTCGACACACATTTCCTCGTATACAAATATAAATACATTTAATCTTAACAGTTTTTCATCACAAAAATGCAATTTAAATATACTGTTTTCATGGCATCAGATAAAACTAGCTTTGTACAGAATGTCAACAGATGCCTCGGTGTTTAAATGTGTCGACCCACATTTCCGTTAAAAAAAGTTAGAAAATTACACAACCTATTGATGCATTCAACATATGGCTTTGATAAATTAATGTTGTTCATTGCCTACAATTTCTTTGGATGGGTTTCAAGTATTTAAAAAAACAATCAGCGTTTTCTACGCGAACGGAAAACAACAATGGCGGCTAAACTCGCAGTAACTATGGCTGTACTCATGGGTCCTGGCTGTAGTAGAATTTGGGTTGTTTTGCTACATCGTTACTTGTGAAGGAACCACATTTTCGACCCTTGCGTCCCTGAGTAGTGATTTTACTTGAATAGTTTACTTTTGCATAGTACGACGTTACTTCCCTCTCATGCATACGGGACCCTGTCTGCCGTCTTCGTCGTCACGAGACGTTTGTGTGACAGCACTCTGGCCTACACCTGTAGTGTCCTGGGGTAACATTCAAAGGCACAGACTTGAAACTCGACAGTGACCCCCGACAGATGTCCGCCTGCGCGAAAAAACCCGTGCATATTGATGCATTTGGTATCTTGGCTTCAGTTTTGAGAGTGTAAGTGAAAAATCGACAAGGTGAACCGGTCTTACTGCTGTCTTTTACTCTTTCGTCCTTTTCATAAGCAAAGAGATGCAATGTCAGGGTGACACAAATCAGCATACTGACATGCGCAGTGCGGCGAGTTTATTCATGAACTCATTCTCCACTACTGCCTTCTCCATTTCAGGAAGAAAATATTGATGGATTAAGATAAAAATTCAACACCCTTTGTGTAATGAATTGATTACTTGAGGGGAGTGTGTGAAATTTGATTGTGGGAAACACGCACGCGCGCGCGCGCGCGCGCACACACACACACACACACACACACACACGCACGCATCCCTCCCCACCCACCCCCACCCCACCCACACACAGAAACACACACAAACACACAAAAACGCACACAAACATACACAAACACACACACTCGCACGCACGCACACACACACACACACACACACACACACACACACGCACACACACACTCACACACACACACACACACACACACACACACACACACCCAACCTTTTCCTCCAGAAGAAATATATGCATGCACGTCGCGGCACAAAACACTGGCACATGCGGTATCACGGATGTAATGTCAAACATGTGCACATGGAAAGTCTCCCCATTAGCGATAACCTTGTCTAAAGTTACAAAACCTGCAGTTGTAAATAGGTCTGTTCGTGACTTCATTTTTGCTAGATGTGTGATTCCGTTGAGACCTACTTACATAAAACATGCATCACCACTCTCAAAAACACGTGGGCCAAAAGCGAACACAAATAGATTTCGCCACCTGAACTGATTTAGCAGCATGTCTGTATGATTGTCATCGTGTCGAAGACAGAGCTATAAGAATGAAAATGGCCATTACACTGTGATGTGTAGATACTACAATACTTTTCTAATGCATGTCAGACAATGTATATGAGAAAGTTTTTCGTAGACGAAAACACCACAATGGGGCATGTAAATAGCTATTGTGTCAATAGTCGAGATGAGTCGTAACATTGGTATGATAGAAAAACGAGAAAGGCTTCCCGAGACAGACCCCACTCGTGGACTCGTCCGAGAAGAAGGGTGAGGCAAAAACAGCCAAGCTGTCCGCATTCTAGTTCACTAGAGACAGCGCCTGACGGCGAAAGAGTCTCTAGCACAGTTCATATCACGTGATGGAAAAATCCGTCCGGAATATTCATAAGGAAGTCACGCGAGAGGCTTGTTAGATAGCACTCTGCTCCCTGACATACGCCGTTAAAGTAGTAAGACTATTTCGCACAAAACATATAAATTACTCTTGTTGAGGCAACAAACAAGCGTTTATTCGATAAAATAAAATGTTTGTATTGAAATGGAAACAGGTTTTGACATCTGAATGATTTCTGTAAAAAAAAAGGAGGGAAATAGTCTCCAGCGAGTTACTTTTGGCACAATGCTTTAGTGTGAGTCTATTACGCATTCATTGTAAACTGCGCCAGAGTCACTACTAACTCGAGTTCACAGAATGAGCTGGCGGGCCTGGGCGGGCACAAGAAGCTAGTAGGCCATAACATCTGATTGGCAAGTGATCTTTGTCGGTTAATGCGCAGTGAATTTGCAGTGATTCACAAACACAATGACAAAAGAATTTGAAGATTCGAAAACATCTGCTAAAACGCAACCATTCAGATGTTGTGGCCCGCCAGCTTTGTGTGGTCCGCCAGCTCGACTAACGTACAAAGTATTATAAGCATACTGGATTCAGTGAATGAATAAATGAATAAATGGAGTTTTACGGCCCATCAGCCTTTTTATGAGCTATGTGGAGCCAACGACCACAAAAATGGATAGAGCTGGTTTAGAGTAAGAGCAAGTTAAATCTCAATTCTCCTAGTTATTCCCCTTTTACAATTGGCGTAGGAAGGCGCGGTGGATCAGCTGTTAATATCGAGCCACAGGGGATTACTGGTATAACAGCAAGAACAAAAGAAGGAAAACTGCATCAGGATCGATCGCTCTTCCCGGAAGATGGCCGATGCAAAGAGGACAAGCCAAAGAGATCATCATTGTTGTCACCTCTGTCACCTGCAGGTAGGGGGCGACTACACGGACAAGGCGATTCATCACATGCGGAAGGGCGGACGAGTGTGCATCTGTGGCGCCATTTCCCTCTACCACAACCTCAGCACGCAGTCCATGGGTAAGCAGCAATCTCGCGTGTACTCAGTCACGCGCATGCATTTTTATGCAGATTCGCCATGCATACTTGTTCACACACACACGCAGACACATAATACACGTCAGCAACACGCAAGTGTGCACACACACGTGCAAATTCGCATTCAGGTGTTAAATACGTGTGTGACTACTGATGACTCTGTACTCTTCTTTTGTCCGAGTGTGTGGTTTGTACGAGCGTATGTCTGCCCATGTCTTTGTGCGTATCCGCCAGCCCATCTATCTACGTGCGTGTGTGGTGTGTGCGAACATCTCTGTATGTCTGGGTGTCTGTCGCGTGCATGCGCGCGCGCGCGCGTGTCTGTGTCTGTCTGTCTGTTCATCCGTCTGTCTGTGTGTGTGTCTGTGTGTGTGTCTGTCTGTCTGTCTGTCTGTC
>JAWQFJ010002844.1:42500-47500 GCA_034096865.1 Theodoxus fluviatilis
TGTCAAGCAATTTGAGATACAAACATGGATGATAAATCGTTACACAAAGCACCTTTTTACCCTTATTAACACAAAAGCAACAGAAGGCAGCATGAATGGAAGGAAGGACAGACGGTGCCCTCACCCGTTTTGATGACGTCTGGGTGCCCCTCCATGTAGAGAGGCAAGGCCATGCCCACCAGGAAGGCAAAGCCCACAATGACCTGGTTCCTAGAGGAGCCCATGTTGACCTGACTCAGCGTGGAGATCCCGATGGCAATCAGCATGCCCAGCATGGCAAACTGGATGCCTGCAGACAGAGGTGACGTAGTCTTGCCTGCCAGTCGAACGCTACAAGTTTTAATAGGACACTTCGGCTCGTTACGTAGGCAATGCTGTGTTTGTCCACATCGTTTCATGAATGCCTCTGTTTATTTTGTGATCTTGCGTTGCTGTGCAGCATCGCGGAAAAAAGCGATGAAAATAATTTTGATGATGGCGCATATTTGGGGAAGACGAGCGAAAAGATGTCATAGGACACGTATTCTACTTCATTGTCACATTCTCATCCATTTACATATATGAGAACTTTATCTCTCAAAGAAATCCTACAGACTGACTCATTTTCTCTAACAATGTTTACAATGAGCCGTTTAAAGAAATGTTAGCGTGCGGTGACCGACAATGAGCACGGTGTTTCTTACTACATGAGACAACAATACACTCGTGTTTACACATTAGCCATCTTCTAAATAGGTAAGTTGGTCCATCAGATGCCCATGAGCTTAGTAAGGTTCGCGGTTTGCGAGAGTTGCTTCCCTCTATTGAGGTAAACACGAGACAAGATGGAGAAGAGCAAACGTGGAGTGAAGGATGAGCGAAGCTATTTTGAACGCCTTGACGCCGCAGCAAAGCTGAGATACAGCACCAAATTGATGTACATTTGTGGCAACGACCCTTATGAAGTGCCAACTCGGTTATGGTCGGCCAGTCCCGACGATTATCCTTCGCTGGATTACATCGCGATTGTGAACTATTTCGTGTACGGCGTGAGTGCCTACACGACGAAAGAATTTCGATCGCACAAAAGCCTCACGGCCTACAAGAATTTTGTCGATGGATGGGTGAGGGAGATTGAAACATTCACACCAGATGGGTGTGATCACTCTGCTGTAAGAGCAAAGGTAAGCTGATGTACATTTTCGTGTCTGTCAGTGACACATCATAAGTAGTAGTACTCAGTAGTAGTGCTGTCTGAGTTAGTGAGAACTTCAGTGCCATTTCCAACTGAGTGATTGACTAGAAGTAGTAGCCACTAGCAGTAGTATTACCATTACTAGTCAGAAGTAGTAGTAGTGGTAATATAAAGTGAAAAAGGCCTATGATGTCCAATTTGTGTTATTTGTCAAATTTGTGTTCGTAGATCAGTGTACATTACACATTCAGATTTTTTAAGTAGGCTGTGCATCATGCAGAAAAAAATCTTTGGAGTGTGTGTGGTAAAATTTAAATAAAAATATATTCACCATTGTCACTAAGTATGATGGATTGTTGAGATGTTACTCTAGGTGCACAAGCACCGATTAGTTGACAACTTTTTCCCTAAATTCCTCAGCTGCTTTGTGTAACTGTTACAACTAGGCTGTCTCAGTGACCCACATCTTTGTTTGTTTGGGATTTAACGTCCTTTTCTACCTGTAATTAAAGTGTAACAACTATTTTTGTTGAAGGTCCTCCACTCACAGCGGCTCAATGAGAAACCGCTGCAGACGTGGCTGATCACACACAATCAAGAGATTGTGACAGGACATTGCACCTGCATGGCAGGAGTTGGAGAATCCTGCACACACATGGCTGCTCTTGCATTTGCGTTGGAGTCATTTGCACAGGTTAGTGTACATACAGTTTTCAATTTTACTATCATTTAGTCAATATGACATTAACCATTGTCATAGGGTATTGTGAGGTATACAACTACTAGCGATTAAATGTGAACTCAATATTTTCGGCTGTATAAAATCTTGCAGAGCTTCAGGTTATTGGCGTGCTTGTGCCCTTGACGCCTATTTTTTTCAAATGACGTGCAGGGGTCAATGTGTATGGCTGGCGCGTCGTAGCTTGGATCAGTGCATTACCACTAAACCACAGTACGCTTGCACGTTCCACACAAGCAGAGAACCAAAATTAAAGCTCCTCTTCATTTAAGGCTGATTGTTTTCATCCGTGTTTATGATGAAATGAACTAAATAGTGGAATGCACTTGTTTATTCACAGATCTTTTCATGAAATGAAGCTATGCGTAGGCTTACATACTAGCGAGAACAATAATATTTTGCTGGAAGTGGTGTGCGATGCTGTTAATTTGTTATGCTTTACACCTGCTTTTTCAAAATTCACGTTTCATTTTCTTAAGCCATAGGTCATTGGGGGCCCACGATGTCTTAAAACAATCTGAATCTCTGCTCTAGCCATTCCGCACTTGTGTGATAAGTTAATATTTCAGTTAATATTTTAATATTTAGGTTAATACCGTTATTATTATTATCTTACAGGTGAAGGAGAGGCCCACATTCACAGGTGTAAAGGCATACTGGAAGGTGCCCCATGGTGTAAAAGGTATTTTTTTAATTAATGGGCAAGAATTACCCTTGATAATTGACATATGTCACATCTCCTGCTAGTATTATGAATGCTATACATAAATGCTTGCTAACTTTTAGATGTTTTGATGATTAAATTTAAAGGATTTCTGAATAAATTCATATGATCATGATGTCTACATTCTAAAGAATGATGAGAAAAGAAAAAAAATAAACGGTATACTAGATGTCAGACAATTTAACAGACACGCAGTGTACTGTGTAAGTTCACATTTTACAGACACCAGTGGGCCACTTGTTGGTAACGAAATAAATAATAATGTATGGTGAATTCAATTTAATTTGAACATTTATAAGATGCACAGTACCTCACCTAGTGATCAGGCTAGCTCACTGCGCATGACAGTTAAAATAGAAAAGTTAAAACATTCAATTAGAGAAAAATAAGGTAAAACGCATTTATGCAGTCGCACATACAACTGATACAGCCAGCACACATTACACGCACACATTTTCATTCTGGTTTGAACCACTACCTTCCGAACACCAGCGCAACACTCTTACCAACTGAGCTATCCAGCGTACTATACTGGTGTACTGTAATTCTGGCTTGGTAATCAAAAGCAAGATAAATTATGAGGGGTGCAAATAAGAGTTGAAAGGGGAAAAGGTTTTTAAAAAATATGTCCCATGGTAAGCTAATTACATTGTTCTTTATCCTTTTTTACATAATGTGATTTCTATTTTATAATGATGATTTCTGCCTATTTTCTCCAGGAGTGGAACCAGCACCAGCTCACAAGATTGACTTCACATCTTCGAAGGCCAAGAAAAAAGTTCTGGAGAAGTATCTGGCGGATGACGGAGCAGCTGCTCCACTCCTGCGCCAAAAGAAAGTGCCAGCCGCTGCAGCCTGTGCCCCATCAGCTGAGGAGTTGAAGAACTTTTTTTCAAAGCTGAATATGCATGCTACTAAAGAGACGGCACCAAGCATTCTGAAGGTGCATCCTGATTATTGCATGAATTTTAAGGCCGAAGACCCTGTCGCTTGTCCTGATCTTCCAGCCTTCCCCAGTATGAAGGCTTTGCATGACCCAGCCTGTGAGAAGCTAGGAAAGGATCAACTGCTTGAACACTGTAGGCAGATTGTCCTTTCAAAGCCAACAGAAATTCAAATCAAAGAGTTGGAAGAGTCAACACGGGATCAAGCACAATCAAATGTGTGGTTCCAAGCAAGGCAAGGGCGGATCACTGCATCTAACATGCATGCTGCATGCCACACTAATCCCGATCAACCTGGCAAAACATTAATAGCTGACATATGCGCTGATGGCGCGAAGCCAGGATTTGACCCCCAAAACCGTGTGCCAGCAATCCAGTGGGGCAAAGAAAACGAATCGCGAGCTTTGAGCGTTTACTGTGCAGACGCAAGAAAGAGCCACGATGAGTTCACCTGTCGCAACAGCGGGTTCTACCTGTCATCTGAGTACCCATTTCTTGGTGCATCTCCAGATGCAGTTATTGAGTGCAAATGTTGCGGCACAGGCTGCGTTGAGGTCAAATGCCCATACACAAAACGGGTTCAGACTGTGGAGGAGATGGTACAGGATCACAAATTCTGCTTGAGCGTAAACGCTGATGGTTCAATTGGATTGCGTCATGACCATGCCTTCTATTACCAGGTGCAGTGCCAGTTGCTTGTCACTGGATTTGCTTTCTGTGATTTTGTTGTTTGGTCTTTGAAAGGAGTGCATGTGATTCGGGTGTTTCCAGACCAGGTTTGGAGAGATGTCAACTTGCCCAAGGTCACTAGGCTGTTTAGGGTTGCAGTGCTGCCAGAAGTTGTTGGCTTGTACTTCAGCAGAATGAATGGAGAAAAGAGACCGACTCCTCTATCACCAGTCAAGATGTCTCCGTCAAAGAAGGTTAAGGCATAATACATGCTTAAACTTTCTAGTTGTGAAATGCAATGCAGCCTGACAAGTTTGTGAACATGCAATAACCTTTCAATGTATAAGCTTTCATTTAACTATAATTATTAACTGAGCCCATAGCAAAGAAGATACCTGTAAAGAAAGGGAGCACTAACTTGTGTCTGATAATGGTGATCATTTCATTTTATCACCATGTACTGATGTGTCTTTTGAGTCTGCTACAACATCAAGAATGTTTGTTGATATGTGTTTAGTTTTTTTGGCTTGATGGATATTGGTTGTGCAGTAGAGGCTACTTTTAGTACTGTACATTATTAACTGAGCCCATAGCAAAGATACCTGTAAAGAAAGGGAGCACTAATTTGTGTCTGATAATGGTGATCATTTCATTTTATCACCATGTACTGATGTGTCTTTTGAGTCTGCTACAACATCAAGAATGTTTGTTGATATGTTTAGTTTTTTTGGCTTGATGGATATTGGTTGT
>JAWQFJ010002844.1:52500-57500 GCA_034096865.1 Theodoxus fluviatilis
CCTGCTCCACTCCGTACACTGGTAGACCCCTGCTCCACTCCGTACACTGGTATACCCCTGCTCCACTCCGTACACTGGTAGACCCCTGCTCCACTCCGTACACTGGTATACCCCCGCTCCACTCCGCACACTGGTAGACCCCTGCTCCACTCCGCACACTGGTAGACCCCTGCTCCACTCCGCACTCTGGTAGACCCCTGCTCCACTCCGTACCCCTGCTCCACTCCGCACACTGGTATACCCCTGCTCCACTCCGCACACTGGTATACCCCTGCTCCACTCCGTACACTGGTAGACCCCTGCTCCACTCCGCACACTGGTAGACCCCTGCTCCACTCCGTACACTGGTAGACCCCTGCTCCACTCCGCACACTGGTAGACCCCTGCTCCACTCCGTACACTGGTAGACCCCTGCTCCACTCCGTACACTGGTAGACCCCTGCTCCACTCCGTACACTGGTAGACCCCTGCTCCACTCCGTACACTGGTAGACCCCTGCTCCACTCCGTACACTGGTAGACCCCTGCTCCACTCCGTACACTGGTAGACCCCTGCTCCACTCCGTACACTGGTGTACCCCTGCTCCACTCCGTACACTGGTATACCCCTGCTCCACTCCGTACACTGGTAGACCCCTGCTCCACTCCGTACACTGGTGTACCCCTGCTCCACTCCGTACACTGGTATACCCCTGCTCCACTCCGCACACTGGTATACCCCTGCTCCACTCCGTACACTGGTATACCCTGCTCCACTCCGTACACTGGTATACCCCTGCTCCACTCCGTACACTGGTAGACCCCTGCTCCACTCCGTACACTGGTAGACCCCTGCTCCACTCCGCACACTGGTATACCCCTGCTCCACTCCGTACACTGGTAGACCCCTGCTCCACTCCGTACACTGGTATACCCCTGCTCCACTCCGCACACTGGTAGACCCCTGCTCCACTCCGCACACTGGTGTACCCCTGCTCCACTCCGTACACTGGTATACCCCTGCTCCACTCCGTACACTGGTAGACCCCTGCTCCACTCCGTACACTGGTAGACCCCTGCTCCACTCCGCACACTGGTAGACCCCTGCTCCACTCCGTACACTGGTAGACCCCTGCTCCACTCCGTACACTGGTATACCCCTGCTCCACTCCGCACACTGGTAGACCCCTGCTCCACTCCGCACACTGGTAGACCCCTGCTCCACTCCGTACACTGGTATACCCCTGCTCCACTCCGTACACTGGTAGACCCCTGCTCCACTCCGTACACTGGTAGACCCCTGCTCCACTCCGTACACTGGTATACCCCTGCTCCACTCCGCACACTGGTAGACCCCTGCTCCACTCCGCACACTGGTAGACCCCTGCTCCACTCCGCACACTGGTATACCCCTGCTCCACTCCGTACACTGGTAGACCCCTGCTCCACTCCGTACACTGGTAGACCCCTGCTCCACTCCGCACACTGGTAGACCCCTGCTCCACTCCGTACACTGGTAGACCCCTGCTCCACTCCGCACACTGGTAGACCCCTGCTCCACTCCGTACACTGGTAGACCCCTGCTCCACTCCGTACACTGGTAGACCCCTGCTCCACTCCGTACACTGGTATACCCCTGCTCCACTCCGTACACTGGTAGACCCCTGCTCCACTCCGCACACTGGTATACCCCTGCTCCACTCCGTACACTGGTAGACCCCTGCTCCACTCCGTACACTGGTATACCCCTGCTCCACTCCGCACACTGGTAGACCCCTGCTCCACTCCGCACACTGGTAGACCCCTGCTCCACTCCGTACACTGGTATACCCCTGCTCCACTCCGTACACTGGTATACCCCTGCTCCACTTCGCACACTGGTAGACCCCTGCTCCACTCCGCACACTGGTAGACCCCTGCTCCACTCCGCACACTGGTGTACCCCTGCTCCACTCCGTACACCTCCGCACACTGGTAGACCCCTGCTCCACTCCGCACACTGGTAGACCCCTGCTCCACTTCGCACACTGGTAGACCCCTGCTCCACTCCGTACACTGGTAGACCCCTGCTCCACTCCGTACACTGGTAGACCCCTGCTCCACTCCGTACACTGGTATACCCCTGCTCCACTCCGTACACTGGTATACCCCTGCTCCACTCCGTACACTGGTGTACCCCTGCTCCACTCCGTACACTGGTAGACCCCTGCTCCATTCTGTACACTATATAACGTGCCCCATTCAAAGTAATATATTTCCCTGCTCCATTCTGTATACTGTTTACTCCTGTTCCAATCTGAAGGCTGTTTTACTCCTGCTCCATTCTGAATATACTTGTAGGTCTTTTTACTCTGCTATGTACACTGGTAGACTCCTGGCCCTATCTTACACGGACAATGGGGATGACAAAAATTGTCACTCGTCACATGTACACATATCGTTTCATCTCTTCTTCTTTATTCCTTCCTTCCTTCCTTCCTTCCTTCCTTCCTTCCTTCCTTCCTTCCTTCCTTCCTTCCTTTCCTTCTCCTTCTCCTTCTTCTTCTTCTTCTTCTTCTTCTTCTTCTTCTTCTTCTTCTTCTTCTTCTTCTTCTTCTTCTTCTTCTTCTTCTTCTTCTTCTTCGTGATCGTCCCAGTCGTCCACGTTGTGTTCGTAATTTTTCTGCCCCCTCCTCCTCCACGTGCACCCTCTCCTTCTCTTGATTCTCCTACTGTTGCTCTTCCTACTCTTGCTTCTCCTGCTATTGGTTCTAGTCCTTCCCTTCCTGCTCTCCTGCCTCCTGCTCCGATGTCTCTTGCTCCTTTTCTTCCTCCTGCGCCTTCTCTGTCTCTGTTCGCCATGTTCCTCCTCCTGCTTTTCCTCCTTCTTCTGCTCTAGCTTTTTCTATTCCTGCTCCTCCTCGTGCTTTTACTCCTCCTTCTCTTCCAGCTTATTCGCCTACTCCTCCTCCTGCTCTTCTGCTTCTGTTGCTGCTCTTCCTCCCCCTGCTCTTGCTGCTGATCTTCCATCTCTTCCTCATTCTCCTTCTCCTTCTCCTCCTCTGTTTTCTCTTCTTCTTCTTCCTTGTTTGTCTCCTGCTCCTCCTGCATCTCTTCGTCTTTCTCCTTTTATTTTTCCTCCTCTTCTTCCTCTTTTTCCTTTGGTTTTCCTCCTCCTTCTGTTTCTCTTTTTCCTGCTTTTCCAACGTCTTCACCTCGTTCTTTGCCACCGTCGCCCTCGCTGCCTAGGACAGTGGAAGCGATAACAATACTCATGCCTCTGACACAATTCTCAACGTATCCGATGTCGTGTTGTCTCTTCCCGCTTGTCAATACGATATCACATTCCTACAGCAGTGCTGCCCTCTCCTTTCTTCTTGATGTCTTGTTTCTGTGATCTTGGCCTGTTCCTCTCTCTACGCGGCCATTGCTGTCCACGTGTTGTGTTTCAGTCCTGGGAGTATGGCAGTGGTGAGAAGTGCTGGGGAACTCTCTCGCTTGTATTCGTCGCTGTCTCGATCCTGTCCCTCTGTTTGCTGATCTCAGTGGGCGTTCACTTCTCGCTTCCTCACCCCACACTCCCCTTCCTGCCCCGCTCTCTCCCCCCTCCCCGTCTTAGTCTCTATGCCATCCTCCACCCCTCCCCTTTGCCCCTCTCCCTCCACCTTCCTTCTGTCAAACCCCAGGCTACGTATTGATTCTCTTGATCCGGACGCTCCCCAAATACACCGTCTCTCCCCCTCCGTCCTCTCTCCCCTCCCTCCTCTTTTCCCCCTTCCTCTTCTCTCCCCCTCTTTCCTCTCCCTCCCCCCTCCCTCCTCTCTCCTCCTCCCTCCTCTCTTCCCCTCCCTCCTCTCTCCCTCCTCTCTCTCTCTCTCTCTCTCTCTCTCTCTCTCTCTCTCTCTCTCTCTCTCTCTCTCTCCCTCCCTCCCTCCCTCCCCTCTCCCTCTTTTTCCTCTCTCCCCCTCCCTCCTCTCTCCCCTCTTCTCCTTCCCTCCTGTGCTTCCTTCTTGGTTCTAGGCCTCTCCACTGCCACTGGACTATTTGTCGCCAGCATTTACCTTTCTCTCATTTCCCTCCTTTCCTTCTATCAATCCCTCCAATTCCACCAGGACTCCCTAACTCTCTCTATCCTCAGCTCCCTAGCCTACTAAATCCACCCCCAATCCTTGTTTTGTACTTTTCCTCTACTGGAAACACTCATGCGTGCAACCAAACCGTCTTTAAGCTGTAAATCTCACTTAATAAAACATTTCATTTTGGAGTCCGTTAATATGTTAGCACTTGAACGATGTCAACTGTAATTGAAAATGGAGTTTTCAAATCATCGCCTTGTGGTTGTACAGCGCATTGAACAGGCTGTGCAGAGACCTCACTCCACCACCACCACCTCCGCCCCACTCCCCTACCCCCCGCCCCTCCTCCCACCCCCTCCCCAAGAGGAAAGATAAAAGCGAACGTTGATTAAAAGTATAGACATTTTAAAAATCAACTTAATTCTAATTCTCTGCCACTCTTGGACTCCGACTAGCTGGGAAGAGCCTCGTTTTCACCGATTTCCAATCAGCCTCTTCATTGCGCTAAATCTCTTTTCTGATCTAATCTGACGTTGACATTTTAATCAAAGTTCGAGACGGAAATCCTCCAATGCTACTTTTTACATTCGCTTAAACCCGCCTGCATGACCCGCACGATGTTATCGTGAAATGAGGTCATTTCGAGCCGGAATTTGCATTCTCAATTTTAATAGTTCTCGTATAGTTTTTCGTGGTTTTCTCTTTTGCAATGGGCGTAGCTGTCTGTTTTTGGCGATGGCGATAGATAGTGTACTCACTTAATTCTCTTTTTCAGAATAGTAGTATCTGATAGTGGACAGAAAGGGTGACGGACCGACTTTTTCTAATGATCTTTCCACTTAAGCAGTCTTCAATTGACTGATCTTTCTGGTTCTTGCATTTTATGAGAATACACATTTTGAAAAGGCAAAGAGCTTACTCCACTAAAAGCTCTCATAGAAGCCAGCCAGAGGAGAGATGTTCCTCT
>JAWQFJ010002844.1:62500-67500 GCA_034096865.1 Theodoxus fluviatilis
ACGAGAATCATGGAGATGATTGAGTTCATCTGAAAAAGTTAAAGTCTTCCCTCTTTGCCAGTTGCATGTTTTATGACCATAAGGCTTTTGTACTTTGGTAATGTGCGTATCGCCTGACTGTGGCACGGAGGACCAACACACTCTACACAGACTGCTGGACCGGGGCTACGTGTAATTGAAAAGAGTCACGTCTATAGAGGTTGCGCCGCTCCGCAGCAGATCAAAGAAAAACTATTCAATGTTTATTATGCTGTTCTTGCCAAGCACAATGCCTTTGATATCAAGAGCACTAACTGTATTTTGCTATGTAGGATACATTTTTATTCCTTTGGCCCGGCCTTTAGTTATAATGTGAATGCAGCAGACATGGCGATTTATCATCCCAAGCTGTAAGGAAAGTTTCTTCATCGCCACAAAAGGGCTTTTTCACTCTTTGCTGCACATTGCAGTGTAGCAGAAGTGATTACTATGAACAGGTCAATGCACTGAATCGAGGTCAATGCACTGATCCGAGGTATCAACACCTTCTGCTCCCGTCAATCCTTTTCTTGATGATGGGAACACGCATCCAGAGGCAGATTTACCAAGTTACACAGAAATTGTAGGTTTACTGAAGTCTCGATTTCTTGCCATAAGGGTTGGTATCAATTGAAAAAACACGGGAGGGAATGCAACTTGACCAAAGCAAAGTTCCGTGACCTTAGGCAGAATGTAAAATTTTAAGGGAACGGGGTGGGATGATAGAGCTGGTAGGCAGAACTTTTTTCCTTAGCCTTGAGTTGTCAAAGTAAATAAAATTATATGCTGAAAAGACGTAGTAACTTAGATCTTGAACTCATTTTTCTCACGAAAAATGAAACAACCTAAGATTACACTATCATTGCATGCTTGCATTTCTTACGCATAGGTTGTGATATGACTGAATGATTACACTGTCATAAACATGCTTGTGTATACATTAAAATCTTTGATTTCACCTTTCCTGTGCAGCTTCTCAAGGCATGTTATATTGTACCCTGCGGTTTTCATCACTTGTTGGCTCCCAATGCATTGTGATTAGAAGGAAACATTCTCAGGAAACTTCAACTTTCTGTTCATGCCAAGCAATCTTACCACAAAGCAATTTCGCTGCTTTCCTCGAGTCAGATGATTGATTATGCTTGAATATATTATCAACATTAAAACGTTGTTGGCAATTCGAAAGGCCGAAGTTCGGTAAACTTGACAACATACATGTAGTTTAGCATTCTGCAAGGTGAAATACAATGTCTTTCACCTTGAGAAGAAAATCTACAGTGATTACAAGAAGCTTTCATAAACCATGAACATGCTTGCCTAATATAAACTTGGAGGCTTGTGGTGACAATGGATCAGCCTTTTCCGTGACGAAGACCCTGGTCAATTTTCCTCCAAATGCTGGTCCGCAACTATCTCTGTACCGCACGCTACACGCCTACAGACTTCTATGCAGGAGAACCGTCTGTGGCACTGATCTGGTTACCAGGCTTTTCATTTCAACCTGGAGTCTTTGATTGGAGGGCGCCAGTGTGCTGCTGAATTCCAACAGAGGCTTAGTGTTTTCTGCACATCCCTGCACCATCTGCAGTGTCTGTCCCTGGTTCTTCTGCAGCTGCAAGTGTGGACGGGCTCAGGCCACCCACATGGCCCTCCCCTTTCTCCTCCCCCCATCTCCCCCCCCCCCCCTCCATCTCTCTAACTTTCTGCTCTCTCCATCCTTCTCCCTGCTTACCCCATCACCCCCTCACTCATTTTCCTCCGCACCCCCCCCCCCCTCCCCCTCTCCCCTCCCCCCTCCCCCCTCCATTACTGTGTCCAACTCCCATCCTTTCAGTGTCCCTCCGTTCCCCACCCCCAAACTCAGCCTGCCTCGCTTTCTCCTTTTCCCCGAGTCTGTCCTGCCTCTTTGCGTAATTACGTTCTCCAAATTTTATCGCTCGGGAAATGTCCCTTTGGGAATATCGGCTCAATCAATCGCCATACTGCACAAATATATCTGTCAGGCAAGAAGAGGAACTGTTACTGCAATATCTCCCCCACCCCCATCCTCACCCCCACCCAACCTCCTATCCCACCTCTCCCCACCGTCATGTTCTGTGCCTCTCCTCTCGCTTCTACTTCGTCTCTGAATAGTCTTGACCCATTTTACTTCTTTCTTCTTTCCCTCTGGTTTCTTATCTTTCCATGTAAATGAGTGTGACGGTATTTTTCGTGGATCGTCAAGTGTTCATTCAACCAGCTGTTCAGCTTCTCTCTCTCTCTCTCTCTCTCTCTCTCTCTCTCTCTCTCTCTCTCTCTCTCTCTCTCTCTCTCTCTCCCTCCCTCCCCAGGACAAGAGGACACAGGGGAGGGGAGGTTCCGGTATTGACAGCCCAGACTGGGTGTGGCATTGAGCTTGGGCAGTGCTGTCTGCTGTCACCCGGCCTTTCCTTTGGGGTCTGTGATAAGAACTTATCGACTCTGCGTCGCTCTGTACGTCTTTCTCTGTCTGTCTGTCTGTCTGTCTGTCTGTCTGTCTGTCTGTCTGTCTGTCTGTCTGTCTGTCTGTCTGTCTCTCTCTCTCTCTCTCTGTCTCTCTCTCTGTCTCTCTTTGTCTCTGTCTGTATCTCTCTCTCTCTCTCTATCTCTATCTCTGTCTGTCTCTCTTTGTCTCTGTCTCTCTCCGTCTGTCTGTGTCTGTCTCTGTCTGCCGGTGACTGTCTCTGTCTGTCTGTGTCTGTCTGTGTCTGTCTCTGTCTGTCTGTGACTGTCTGTCTGTCTGGCTGTCTGGCTGGCTGTCTGGCTGTCTGTCTGACTGTCTCTGTCTCTGTCTCTGTCTCTCTCTCTCTCTCTCTCTCTCTCTCTCTCTCTCTCTCTCTCTCTCTCTCCCTCTCTCTCTCTCTTTCTGTGCAGGAATGGAATTGTGCAAATTTAAGAAGCGAAATATTTCGTAGGTATTTCATCTTTCAAACAAAATATGGGTTAGAGGAATATGTCAACGTAATACATATCAAGAAATTTCGAGATACATTTATCCTATTTAAATTCAGTATCAATAACTTGAAAGTTCACCAGAGACTACTTGATGACAATGACGTATTATGTCCATTTTGCGGAGTTGCAGAAGATGCTGAACATTTTCTATGCCGATGTGCAATATATAGCGACTTGCGCGTAAAATATATTGGGGATTGGTTACCTAAAAAAGTTAACGTACCTATGACTATTGTGTGTATTGCCATAATGTAGGACTTAATACGAGAACTACATCTCTTGCGATATACATCTATTACGCTTTTGAAACGCGCAAACGTAAAACACTGGAAGGCAAGAATCCGGCATAATGATCACTAGGTTATATGATGCTGTGTCAACATCAGTAAGGATCACTATTCTTCTTGGTGTTAATTGGAATGGGCCGATTGTCTTATTAATAAAGTTCAGCTCAGTTGAAATTCAGTTCTCTCTCTCTCTCTCTCTCTCTCTCTCTCTCTCTCTCTCTCTCTCTCTCTCTCTCTCTCTCTCTCTCTCTATCCTCTTCGTCTGACCTGTTCTCTTCCTGTTTGCTCTCCTGTGATCTATGACATACTTATGCTGATAGAGGGGATGTGGAGAGAACACATTTGGTCGAGCTTGTTAATGTTACACAGACAATCTGGGAACGATCGGTTACGTCACGGATCTATAATAAAGATTATAGATCCGTGGTTACGTCAATGCAGCGCAAATGCTCTGTGATCTATGACGTCACTTCCGGTGAAGGTGCTCACCAGCAAGGCTCTGCTGGATTCTGTCGAGCTGTACGTTCTGACACCATCTGGCTTCAGGCACGCGGTTTAATCAGTGAGTGAAATCCAGTGCTTTTTGTTGAGCGCCCTCATTGATTAATGACACAATGATGGAAGCAACGGAACCCTTGCTGAGGACTCTCACTGCGTCGCGTGGCTCCATAAGGCAGTCAGCTGAGTCCAGCTGGAAGACTCCTGATTGAACAAACAGTGTGGATTGCTTGTGACGCGCGGTTGGCTTACTGGTGTTGTCTTACATTAGGGACTGATGGCCACTCAGTCCCAGTGCATTGTCTAAATGAGAGGTATCCACCGTGGGCAGGAAGTACGAAGAGACCCCTAACGCCTCCTTGTGCAATTCGTAACCGGCAGATGAATAGGGAAATGAAGTCTGAGCTTGCTTGCGTTCGAATCAAGTCAATGATTTGGGATAGACCTTACTTAATCTACAAAGGGGGTTAGGTTGCTAGATATCATCCATCAATCCACCTGCCCACCCAACGCTCTTTCCATCCATTCATCTATCCATGAATCCATCCGTCCGTCGCTCCATCCATCCACCAATCTCTCAATCCCTCAATCCATCCAAGATTCCATTCAGGGACAGCTAGAAACTCACAGTCTTTGGCAATGTATCCAACAGAGCTGACCGGATGTAGAAGAGACGTACTTCTATTGCAATGTCTGTCCTGTCACAAAGCTGGATGGAGTGCATGGGAGCTTCATCATACCCCATGACTTTTGTCAAGGAAGTGTGCTCGAAAGTAATTCATTTATTTAGAAAATGCTCATCATATCACATGTGCGATGAAAGTATCACATCCTATTAATCTGTTAAACAAAAGCGCGGCGGTATGAAACCTTTGAGACAGAACTCTTTTATTCAGCCTCTTGATGAAACTTGATTTGACGTTGATGAATGGTTGTAGAGGATGAACTTGACCACAAGGTACAAACAGATAAACAGAAGGTAGAGCATCTTTGGTGCCACTGCAGTCACAGGTGTGAGTTCTCTCCATCTTGTGAGCTTTATCCCAGGCCAGAGGTGATATTGATCAACCCCAAGGAGTAAAGACACGTGTTCTTGCACGCGCTCCCCTTTGATGCTCATTTTCGCCTGTGTGGCGGGATTGCTGCAGCAGGGGAGTATTTCAAGACCCCACTACACGGTGTGTCTGGAGTCAGTGGATAACTCCTGCAGACATGTTTGTTTGA